>CABEEJ010001996.1:111067-127616 GCA_901482245.1 Timema douglasi
TAGCTCACAAAGTTTACTTATAATTTATGTTAGAATGAATAGTGGTATAGATGTTTCTAACAATATACAATAATGATAGCAATATTTAAAAATAGAAATAAATAAATAGCTAAATAGATACTAGGTTTATTTAAACAACCACAAAACAGACATAATAGGTAAAGTAAAAACAATAAACGTGTAAGACGTTAAAGAAAAACATATAGGGGCTAAGATATTAAAATGTATTGTACACAGGCAGATTATAATAATATACGAACATAATTGAAACCCATCTTGGCACCTAACCGAAGGAACAAATAAATTAAATTTCATTAATTTTTTTTTAAAGAAGTTACGTTAAAACAATAGGAAAAAAAACAGGTTAAGTAATAGAGCAACTACATGTAACAAATATTACTTAAAGTTAGGCCTACTAAATATCAAAAGTTACTTTGCATTAGGTACAGTACATCTTAAAATCACAAAAATTAGACAAAAAAAAAGTTGTAAGGGAACAATCTCCTAGGCCAAGATTATAAAAAAGGAAAATATATACTAAATAATAAACATTGTAGTTTAAAAGCAAAACACCTAACACTATAAAAATAAAAATGAGAAAACCAGAAAGTTAACTTACAATTAGGCGTCCAAAAGCAAGTCACCGAGAAAACAATTGCCAAACCATCTCAATTTTTGAGGGGAAAAGCTTCTAAAAAGGATATCCACGAATGGCCAAAGATATACACTGCTACAAAAGCTCCTAGCACAAATTCCACCAATTAAAATAAAATAGAGTCTTGGCGCATACAAATTTAGCAAATCAGAATGAGTTGATACCGAAACGGAGATATCGAGGTCCGAATCTTGGTCAGAAGGTTATTTTACAAAATAGTTTTCCACTCTCCCTTCACGCAAATGTGGATACACCTCATCTTAAATATAACCTTCCTAATTCCTAAAAGAATAGTTCAGTGGTCACCTAATGGCGAACAGCAGATATATTTTTGAGAACCTTGACGAGATAACGATAAACAGAAGAAATGATGATATTTCGGTGGTGGTCGGATAGTAGACACGGAAGGCCAGCAATAATAAATACATAAAAAGAAAGAAAATCACGTTTTTGCATTAGTATAGTTCTATAGGGTTTGAAATTGAGTCACTGTTAAAGTTTTGATGGACCACAGAAGTATGTCAAGTTTTTAAAACGGGCCTCCATTAAAATTAATTGGGAGCCCCTGTCATAGTTCATAATTGTTTCGCCCAAACGGGTAGTAAGACATGGAGCTAAAAAAAAAAGGTATTAAGTCCATATACAGTAGCTCCATGGCTTCTTTGGTGCTGACTGACAGCTCACAGCTGACTTCTGACATTCAAAATTTAGGTATATACCTAAATTTTGACTGTCAAAAGTGACAGCTACTAAACACATGTTTTTGCAGATCATCTGGTTCAGCGTAGGGATACGTAATTTGGTCTGGTAACTTTTTTAAGCTGTCAGTCAGCATCAAAGAAGCCATGGGGCTACTGTAGTTGACTGTAATATTTTGAATCATGTTTAAAGGGAAGAGAGGGTAAATATTGATTTTAAAGGAGGATGCATGTATGAGAGAGAGAGAGATGACCAAAACGGTTGTAAAAACTTGGAGTAAAAGCTTCTGACGAGAATGATAGATGAGCCACGTGTCCCCTCCCCCCTTCTCTTACACCCAACTCTAGGTTTGTCAGCATCCTACTCTTCATGACATCTCTTGGACTTACTTACTCGAACTAAACGGGAAGGAGATGTTCAAATTCCTACTTCCTACATAGTTTTTATCCTCTTGTCAAATAACACCATACTCACATCTACGAATATTAGAGATCTATTATTTTATTAAAGCCTACAAGTTATCACGTATTTCGAAAATAATTCACTCGTTTTTTTAGTACTGATCTCAAAAATGACTTCCGTCTGTTTTCATTACGACAGATTTTTTTTTAGAAATTATGAAATAATATTTTTTTTTCACAAATTTTTATTAATTTTGACAAAAATTTGTTCATTTAAATTATAACAAAATTCTTCTTTTGTCAGACATTTTATTTACATACATATTTAAAACCCACCATCTGCAAATTTTAATTACTCATGAGATGAAGAACCATTGGGCGCGCTTTGTGTAAAGAAGGAAATTGTTGCATAAAAACAGTCTTCATTCAAGCAAAAAAAACCTGAACTTTAGCTCTAACAAACAAGTCATTTCCTTCTGCTGAAATTGAAGACACAGTTAGGGCCCGTTCCCACTACGTCAGGGCCGGCACTTTTACCGGACAGTTTGTCACTGCAGATACCTGATAAAAGTGTCGTGTCGTAAGTTAATCGTGTGTAGGGTTATATTGCGCAGTTCAAACTTGTGACGACCTGCATTACCGACCACCCTCAGTAGTAGAGCGGCGCACACGTAGACAGGACCTTGCTTACCAATTATTTGCTTTTTTGTGTGTTAATTTGATAACTTGCTACCATGGAGGTTTAAATAAATCCCGAAATTTTAGTCTCACTTGTTTGAAATGTTCCTAGAGAAAATCTTTCAGCAAGAATTTGATGCACCTAATACTTTCATTTTTTCACTTACTTCCGTCTTTTATTATAAAAGTACCACATTACAACCAGCTCTTCGTCGTAATCCATCGCAGCCACGGAGTCAACTGTGCTGGACTGAATTGACAACAGCTATGAACACAAGGATTCGACAGCCGGTAGACGGCAAAAGTGTCGGTCAGACATAATGTTATCAGAGGGATTCGATAGTCGGTAGACGGCAAAAATGTCGGTCCGACATAATGTTATCAGAGGGATTCAATAGCCGGTAGATGGCAGTGGTGTCGGTCCGACATAGTGGGAACACAGGGCTCCGACAGCCGGTAGATGGCAGTGGTGTCGGTCCAACATAGTGTGAACAGAGGGCTCCGACAGCCGGTAGATGGTAAAAGTGTCGGTCTTATATAGTGTGAACAGACACTTAGAGTTCAAAATCCTGCGGTAGACAGATCACGAGTGGATCTTAGAAATGTTATTTCACTGTTATGTCACTGGCGAATAAATACGGGAGACTTGCTCAAGCCTACACAAGAAGGAACCAATTCATTGTATGCCGTGAAAAACTAGTGTCACCCTATGATATTACAAATGAAGAAAAATCTCTTCCAGAAATTTGTAGTTTGCCATCGCTTTCTTGAGGGAGAGATTCAAGAAATGATTTTTCATATTTAAGTGTGGATCAAAGAAGATGTAAATGTAAAGCTTCAGGTGTTCTTTGAAGCTATAGGTGACATTAAATCCTTGATTGTAAAAAATAAGAAGTTTTTATGTATCAGTAAAAATATAGTAAATATTTGTTTCTCTTTTTCTCTTTTAATACTTTAACACATTCTATCTACCTTATTGTTTTGGAAGTTTAATCAGCTTTGATGGCTATTCTTGACTTTATCCAAATTAAGGACTTTATACGTAACATATACACATACATATAGTATCGTTTTCATGGAAGGGTCCTTTTAGAAAATACAAACATAATTTTTGTATTATTATTTTTATTATCACCGCGTCTTACTACCCGTTCGGGTTATACGCACTTACGCTAATGTGAAATGGTAGGGTGATTGTTATATGAAATGGAGGACCTACAATTTAACGTGGGATCCAAATCACGGTGGAGGCCTGGAATTCCATACATTCGCAAGTTGTGATTAATACACGTCTTGTCAGAGGTGAAGGAAGGGTCTGGCAATCAGATAAATCTTTTCTGGGAATTTTTGTTAGACAAATTTGATGATATTTTACTATATTATTAGTGTTATTTTATAAGTATTAATATCTATCAAAAGGGACAGCTGAAGATCTAATGACTTGGCGTGTGAGTACGTGGAAGTTGATTTATTAATCTTTCTAGCTGTCAGATAAGGATATTATTTTTGTAATGAAAATTGGACGTGCAAACACATACACAGCATTAATGTAATAAAAATATACATGAACAGTGTCTAAATGTATATGGGTTCAGCCCCTGGCTGAATTTAATGGAGTGGGAGTTTTATTCCTTTCATTTGAATTTCCATTTTCTCTACAGGCGATTACTAGTGCATTTCCTCTCAACTACCACGAATAACCCGATCCTCTAGATAAGAACAACACATACAAAATGTTGGCCTCAAAATTATGACTAATAGAGGAAAATGATATTTGTCTAAATTTAAGTTTGTTTTATTCCAAATCAAATACAAGTTGGGAACAAACAAATTATTGATTTATAACTAATCACCTGATTAAAGTTATTTCCACAAAATTATAGCTTTTAATATCTCGGAGCTAGCATGTCCTTTGTTCGAACCGCTGATGATTATAATTTTTCTTCCTAGATGTCCCTTCCTGTCCATACAACCTGTCTTTATATTGATTCTCCCATCAATTCAACCGTGCACGTTTTAACGACATGCTTCTGACAGAAAAGGAATCATGGGAGGGACAGAGACAAGAGATTGGTCAAAGAACGAGGGATTATAAAAATAAAAATAATAATATCAATAATAATAATAATTTAAAATGAAGGTTTCAATAATGATACCAGACCTTGATATTTGACTTAGTTAATATCTTAACTATTTGTAAAATTCTTGCCTCCAAACATGAAAATTAAAATTTATGGTGCACCTCACATTCATTTTTGCTCCTTTACCTAGAAATGGGGACATTTAATTTAAGCTTGTAAGACATTGTTGAAAACTTGAGCATCATATTCAACCAAAGAGCATAAATGAAATAATATCCACAAATTCAAAAACATATCGGGGGAAAAAAGTAACATCTCTGTTCACCATCGAACATAACAATCAACTCCCGATTTTCCTGGCCTCATTTTAAAATTTATGTTTTCCAACAACTGAGAAACTATTGTTTTTATGAGTATTTCAAATACTTATTTTTATTTTTATTACTACTACAATTTTACAATTGGAAATTTTAAAAATTTGAAATTTCTGCTCATGTAAAGAATCCAAAAGTGAGTTTCATTGGTGGATAAATGAGAACTTCTGTTTGGTTTGTAATGTTTAACAATGCCCAGAGACAAAATGTAATCAAAATCTTCAGAGCGGACTTTGAGAAATTCTACATCCTAACTTCTTACCCTTCAATAAACTACCCTTAATCTTAGAGTTGGATACCTAATTCCTAAAGCTATTTGGGGTAACATTTTGAAAACCCTAGATAAAAAGTTTTATCCCAATTGGTAAAATGGTTTCGGCTTTAGGCCGAGAGAGACACAGGACATACCTACTGACAAACATACAGACAAATTTCATCCATTTAAGAAAACCCCTTTTATTGTTCAGTTGTTCATGAAGTTTTGATATATATCAAGATCTCGTATTCAACTTTTTGGATGATCACAATACTCTCTCTACCCAAGGATTCACTAGAAAGTATTAACAGTTAAAATGGGAGACATACAAACTCTAGTGACTGTCTACCAAAAGCAAAACGTCCATTCAAAAAGTGTTTACATTTAATTGTTGACCAATTGTAGTGAAGTTTTGTTTTAACTCGACCGTTTGGAATCTAGTCTGCACTTCTTTACACAAAAAAAAAATCAATGGTTTGTGCATACTTCTATTTCAAGTTTCAACCACGGTTTTGTTTAAGGCACATATGTGAATTTGCCCAGTTCGTGAATAGGGCAAATTTTGGTCCAGCGCTGTGAGCTTGCCTCTCCTTCTTGCCATTTCACAAATTGGGCAAAAAACAATTTAGTTCATGAATAGTGCAGCGCTTGTGACGCCAAATCTATGAATATTTCATGAACTGGGCAGCTCCAATCTTTACTCGATTCTTGAAATGGAAGAGTTTTTGCCTAGTCCGTGAAATTGGTAGGCGAAGAACAGGTTTGCTCCAGGGTTGGTGGAATGAGGGTGGGGCACAGGGGGTATTGTCCCCCCTTGAGAAAAGCAGGTAGAGGCAAAGCAAGATTTTACACCCCTCCCTCTCCCCATCACCACCGCTCTAACATGTACTATAAAGATCCCAGTGTGGCCTATATAAATTGTTGATAATTGAAAAATATTTTATATTTAAATTGTTTCTATACCAAAGCTAAGACAATTTGAATGAAGCCATAACTGAATCATTGTTTTTTAAATTACGCGCTAACTCCTAGTTGACGCGTACACCGCGCAGAACGCTACAACGAAACTTTATCGCGCCAAAATCATAGTGACTGAGCATGCGCCAAGAAGTGGTCTACACACCTCTCCGAGTGTGGTACCATTTTATTAGGTGTGATCGTGTGTTGGTTAACTTGGCTTTTAACATAAAGCTAATGGCGAACTACGAATATTATGTGTGAGAAGAGCTTCTGCTTGAGGTGAGTATTATAAATATTACCATACAGATATATTATTCTTGATTGAATTTACATTGACCCGCAAAGTATATACGATTTTATTCGTGCATGAATGTCCACCTATCCTATTCTGTCACTTGCTAGACGGGTTAATGTTCTTGAGATTGATTCAATTTACCTGATGTTCGTTAGACACAAGCAAACAAAAATATTTAACGGTCACAGTGGCCTGGTCGATCGTTTCAAACAATGTATTGGATATTCAACTACAGAACCTTCTGCCAGGCCTAGTTTATTTATTAATTAATTGTTACGTTTATTAGAACATGGGCTATTAACGGCGTAATCTAATGGGATAGGGATGAGGAAGGCAGATAGGAGGAAGTGGGCCTGCATTTGCGTGGAGGTGCTGGAGGGAAGATGGAATAATAGCAGTGATAAATAACTTGTGGAAAACCACTCTCAGTTCACCCGGCCGAGATTCGAACCTTGACCTCCGCCTAAACGGCTACCAAAGTGTTGTTAGCCAACGACTCTACTCGTCCTCCACTGCAGGTGAGTAAATACCTAGGCCGATATGCTAGAATGGTTCTTATCATTCCATTCCCTAATAAAGTTATGCATTTAGGGCTAGTGGAGTGTTATTGTGTTTTTTTTATATGTATTACAATCTTTATTTGGAAATTTTTGCCTCCTTCCAGGCTCTAAAACGTTCCACCGCCACTGGTTTACTATTATTATTATTATTATTATTATTATTAGCACCGTGTCTTACTACCCGTTCGGGTTATACGCATTTACGCTAATGTGTAATGGTAGGGTGAGTGTGAGATGAAATGAAGGACCTACAGTTTAACGTGGAATCCAAACCACGGTAGAGGCCTGGCATTCCTCACATTCACAAGATGTCTTGTCAGAGGTGAAGGAAGGGTTTGGTAATCAGATACATCTTTTCCAGGACCGAGGATTGAACCCCGGCCGCCAGCATAGAAGTCTGACACCTTACCCCTAGACCACCAGGTCACCGTCATTGGTTTACTCTTTTTGTTAATTTAAATTTTAATCGTTTTATAATAAAAGGTTAAGTAGGTTGGATTAGTTTATTATAATGTCTTAATAAGAATTCTAGCTAAGCATGTAGTAGATAGTAAAATAAGTTCCAGATAATGAAGTGGGCAAGAACAAATTTTGCCCAATTTATGAAATGGTCAAGAGGAGAGGCTTGTTTACGGAATGGACAAACATTTGTGGTGTAACGTATACATTGTCAACTGTAATTTCAGTGCCCTAAGCTTTAGACAGTAATATAAATCCTACATTCCATCAGTGTGAAGATTGTATACATATTTGAACTCATAATCAAACATTAATCCCCTTTGTTTACATTACATACTGTACGTAAATAATGCGTAAGGTAATTGGAAACAACTCTGTCCATGAGGCTGTATATTTTTTTAAATTCACTTATTAATTTTGGCTCATCATATTGTATTATTTTCTTATCGACGCCTATATACTGTAAGATGTGGTTTGGTATCGATGAGTGATTTACTATGTTCTTTTGTTTTAGAATATAGTCTTAATAAAAAACGGTATTTATTTTATTAACTTATTTTTAACTTTTATACAGTGAAATTACATTAATATCAAGTTTTTATGATGACAATGCATTTTAATGATCTGTTAAATCTTTATTCCTACATTTTAGTACTTGAATGGAAGATTATTATTATTATTATAAATTATTATAAATCATACATGAGCATACTTTCCACCACCTTAAAAATAAACTATCAGATAATCAACATGGCTTTATAAAAAATAAATCTACTGTCACAAATTTAGTAGAATTTCTTGGGCATGTTGCCCCTCAAGTCTCTGCCCAAGGTCAGGTTGATGATATTTATTTTGACCAAAGTAAGGCATTTGATTTATGTCAGCATAATATTATTCTCTCTAAGCTTGGTAATTTTGGACTCTCTCACTCTTATGTAAATTGGTTTAGCAGTTATTTGCATGAAAGATCATTCATTATTAAAATTGATTCACTTACCTCAAAAACATTTTTAGCACCCTGTGGCATACCAGAGGGTTCTAATTTAGGTCCTCTTCTCTTTAATGTGTTTATTGATGACATTGGTAAATATTTGAACTCGTCTAGTTATTTACTCTTTGCTGATGATGTAAAATTATTTAAAACTATCAAATCAATAGCAGATTGTATAGATTTACAAAATGATGTAAATGGTATTTTACAATGGTCTTTGGAAAATGGAATGTCTATCAATAAATCTAAGACCAAATCTATATCTTTTACTAGGAAAACTAATCCTTTCTTTTTTACTTATAAATTGGGCAGTGATAACATAGTTCGTACACTTTGTATTAATGATCTTGGTGTCCTCCTGGATAACAAACTTTATTTCCACTATCATGTTGACCATGTCATTTCCCAGTCATTGAAATTACTTGGGCTTATTAAATTTATTACTATATCATTTAAGAAAGTTGACTGTTTTTTATGTTTGTATTACGCCCTGGTTAGATCTAAGTTAGAATATGCCTCTGTTGCTTGGAATTCCATTACCTTAACTGACTCTCTTAGGTTAGAAAACATTCAAAGAAAATTTGTTGCTGCATGCTATGATAAATTCTTTAGTAACCGGATTTATTATGATTATGACAGAATTCGAAACCTCTTAGGGCTCCAAACTCTCTTCTCGCGTAGACTTTATTGTGATGCCCTTTTTGTTTTTAATATTTTCAATAACAATATTTATTGCAAATTTGCCCTTGATCATGTAGGCGTTCATATCCCTTCTCGGGCTTCTCGTAATCCTAAATTATTTTTTCTCGATAGCTCTTATAAGACGAGCCCTATAGGTCGTTGTATCCATAGCGCCAATTCTAGATTTGTCGAATTTGACTTTTATCATAAAAGGAAAGCTAAACTCAGAGAGTTATTTAAGGATGTCCCATATCAATAATTTATCATGTAGAGGTTCTGCCTATATTATTTAAACTTACAATATTCTGCTCTATTTTTTGCATTATGTTACTGATTACTATTTAGTTATTTGTTTTTAATGTTACTTTTTTATTCTTATTATTATTAACTACTTTTTATCTCGTAACTATTCATCAGTATATAACATTATTTAGCCATTTTTTGTCTATCATTTTTTCTTGTGTAAATATATGTATTATAAGGTATGTACGTGTGTACTTTTCAGTGCTGGCCTGTTATAGGTCTTACGACTGTTGGCCAGCACTATAATAAAGGAAATTGAAATTGAAATTATTATTATTATTATTATTATTAGCACCGCGTCTTACTACCCGTTCGGGTTATACGCACTTACGCTAATGTGTAATGGTAGGGTGATTGTGAGATGAAATGGAGGACCTACAGTTTAACGTGGAATCCGAACAACGGTGGAGACCTGGAATTCCTCACATTCACAAGATGTCTTGTCAGAAGTGAAGGAAGGGTTTGGTTTGAATGGAAGAGGTGCTGAGTTAGGGGAGGGGTCCTTGTTAGGTTGACAGTCTACACCTAGTGGTCCGAAGTAAAGGAGAATTTGAGAACCACTGCTATTAGTTAATGGTTTGATAGCTGTGCTTAGTTTGGTTACACATTTATGACGTCATGATCTATACGTTGACTTCTTGCTCGAAACTAAAATAAGAAGTAGGATGAAAACTGAGATATGTCTGGTAGGAAAGAACATCACGTAGTGTCGTTCACGCATTAAGATTAATAATTGTCGCCACGTTTCCTTCATTACCTGAGGTCTAGTGGATTATAATACCCTTAAGCCCCCCATACCACCTTAGATAAACCTATCAACTGGGCTACACACTCTGGTTCAATATAGTTGAGAATTTTTCAATATTAATTTCTGAAACGTACGTGTTAACTGTTATTAAAGGGAATTTGGTTAAAAACCTTCGTTTCCTGATATGATTTAAATATTTATTATTTAAACGTGCGTCAATGTAAAAGAGGCCATTTGCATTATACATATCAAACAATAGTTTTAAATAAAGTAAAGCAAGCTAAATTACACTCTAATTTTAATAGAGAAATCTACTGTCACATATTGGTGACCTGGCGGTCTAGGGGTAAGGTGTCAGACTTCTGTGCTGGCGGCCGGGGTTCAATCCTCGGTCCCGGCACAGATTTATCTGATTACCAAACCCTTCCTTCACCTCTGACAAGACATCTTGTGAATGTGGGGAATGCCAGGCCTCCACCGTGGTTCGGATTCCACGTTAAACTGTAGGTCCTCCATTTCATCTCACAATCACCCTACCATTACACATTAGCGTAAGTGCGTATAACCCGAACGGGTAGTAATACGCGGTGCTAATAATAATAATAATAATAATAATAATACTGTCACATATTCATACGTCAAATCATGTGATCAGCTGTCACATTTGATATATAGTATTATTATCTAAAAAATAACACTAATACTATTGTATTATTATTATTAATACTATCAGCACCGCGTTTTACTACCCGTTCGGGTTATACGCACTTACGCTAATGTGTTATGGTAGGGTGATTGTGAGGTGAAATGGAGGATCTACAGTCTAACGTGGGCAGGTGGCACTGCAATGTTTTTGCAATATTTCTAAAATATTGCAACAATCATCAAAACTTTTGATTTTATAGCTATTCACTCAGATGAAACTATTTACTTCCCTAGGATACTCGAAGAGCTTAATATTATATTCTAGGCTAAATTATTTTTAACGAACTATTTTTTTTCTGTTGTAGCTTAACCATTCGGGCTGTACGCATATTAACTAATTACGTTAATATGTTAGGAATCAGAAAGGTTGAATTTAGAGGAATTGCACCCAAACTTAGGTGGCAGGAGAATGGAAAACAATTTAAGAAAAACAACGTTCAATGCACCAAATAGGAATAGAACCTCGATCTCCTTATCTTCCAGACCAGTCTAACACGAAAATAACGTCTTAAACTTTGCGGCCACCAAATTAGGTTTTTGGAAAAAATAATACTTTCTTTTTCCATTCAAAATGTATTTTAAGTATTTTGGAAGATCTCGACAAGATCAAATTTTTTGTTTAAGCTTAGGCCAAACAACTTAAGGCCAAATGACTTTAAATGAACTTAACACGATTGGATTTTTGTATTAGAAATATATTTTAGGCCAAACGACTTCTAGTTTCAATTTTGAGATAAATTACTTTAGACCAAATAACTTTAGGCAACATGACGCGTCCCCCTAATTAATACGTATGCTTATTTCCTGAACGGGTAGTAAGACGCAGTTTTATAAAAAGTATTGGCTCTTTAAAAAATCATATGTTGGTTGATTTTTGTAAATTTTAATTTGAAAAAATATCAATATTAATTTTCTTGAAAATAATTCTGAAAAAAAAGAAAATGTTGATTTGTCTGAGGAAAACATAAACTTGTCACTTACTGACGATTGATTTTTGAAAATGTTGTCACAAAGTATAATATACAATAGGAAAAAATATGTACTATTCTGTCGTATTACTTATTTTCAGTGTTTCCATTATTTTATTTGTATATGCCCTATATATTTCTTCCTATAGCGATCCGACTATAGTTTTTAAACGGCTCTGTGCATCTATGTAATTATTTTGTTTATGAAGTACACGTTAAATTGTTTGAATCAACTTTTAATTAGGTATTTAAATTTCCTCAGAGCTGCCGGTGATTTCGGCCGTATTTCAGAGTAATGAGGGAGAGAGCCTAAAGGTTAGTTCAATGAATCCTTGGAAAGAGGGTAAGAGAAGAGCGTATGTAGAGTGGCTAAGGGGAAGATAGAGAGAGGGGTTGAGAAGGGGTGAGCTCCTAGAGCTCGTTCATTGTTCACTGATCGCTGATTGGTTGAGACGTAAGGGTAGTTTAAGGTCTCAAACTCTCTCGGGCACCTTTTGATCTGATTAAGAACTCGTTAACTTTGAGTACCAGCGTTTTGGCTCCTCGGGACGGTACTTGTGTGTGTGTGTGTGTGTGTGTGTGTGTGTGTGTGTGTGTGTGTGTGTGTGTGCCAAGAGAGACACAGGCTGAGAAGACATTATAGTAACAGTTTCAACTAAGAGAAACGCTTCTAAGGACTAGTATTTTAAAACAATACAAATAATAAATTGTATTTGATCAAGTAGTAGTCAAACTCAAGTAAATTTTTTTTGCCAAAGTCAACTTTATAACTAACTATTATTACCCGCCTCNTGTGCCAAGAGAGACACAGGCTGAGAAGACATTATAGTAACAGTTTCAACTAAGAGAAACGCTTCTAAGGACTAGTATTTTAAAACAATACAAATAATAAATTGTATTTGATCAAGTAGTAGTCAAACTCAAGTAAATTTTTTTTGCCAAAGTCAACTTTATAACTAACTATTATTACCCGCCTCGATGGCGTAGTTGGCTAACGCGCTAGTCGTGTTGAGCTCGACTGCTGCGGATGGGGAGATCGAGGTTCGAATCTCGGTCGGGTGAACTGGGGGTGGTTTTTCCTAAATGGTTTTCCACTCTCCCCCCAGGCAAATGCGGGTTCACTTCCTCTAACTCAACCTTCCTAATTCCTAATCCATTAGCGTAATTAGTACTTAAAGCGTTTAACTCGAACGGTTAGTAAGACGCGGTGCTAAGTAACTATTATTATTATTAGCACCGCGTCTTACTACCCGTTCGGGTTATACGCACTTACGCTAATGTGTAATGGTAGGGTGATTGTGAAGATGAAATGAAGGACCTACAGTTTAACGTGGAATCCGAACCACGGTGGAGGCCACACATTCACAATTTCTGATTAATACACGTCTTGTCAGAGGGGAAGGAAGGGTTTGGTAATCAGATAAATCTGTGCCGTTTACTACTAACTGCTTCAGTGGTCGCGCGGTCTAAGGCGATACTCTCACAGCAGACTAGACTACCAATAACGTATAATTCGAGGTTCAAAACTCTCTGTCAGGTGTACTGAGTTTTTTTACAAAATGGTTTTTCACTATCCCTCTTCCTAAATACGGATACTCTTCCTCTAAATGTAACCTTCTTAATCCTTAAAATTATTTTTTTAATTAGTACATTTGTGCATAATCCGAACGGGTAGTAAGAGCTGGCTCTAAAAAAAAACGCTTGCCTACGTAACAGAGTATGTATAGTTTAATTTTAATAGAAAAAACTATATTTAACAGTAAGAAATGTCACGTTTTCAAAGGTCCAGTCAGATGCTCTGCAGCAGTCATTTTTACTTTCTCCCTATCTTACAGGTAGAGAAAGTATCACGGTCGTAAAAAAGAAAAATCAAACTTGAGGTTTTGATGAATTCCTACGTTTCATAACCCACCTAATGCACAAAAGTGGTTTTGAATTTACGTTTGTCTTTCCGTCTGTCTGTACCTCGGAATAGAGCCTAAACTATTTTAGCGATTCAGCTAAAACTTGGTATCTAGGGTTGCCCTAAGGGGTTTTGGAATTTAATATCTAACCCTCAAATTAAGGATAGTTTACTGAAGGGTGAAAAGAGGAAAAAATCGGTTTTTATCAAAACAGGATCTAACGATTTTGATTAAATCTAATTTCCAAGCATTGATAAATATTACAAACAAAATGGATACTCTCAATTTTTCGTCAAAATGATTTTAAGGGTTCCTGCCTGATGCGTAAATTCTATTTTTTTTTCTATATCTTCCTAACTCTTTGAGAAATGAAATTACTTATCATTGAAAATATGTGAGTCTGTTTATAATAAAAATCATTTATTTAAAACATATTTTTATAAAACTAATAATTTTCAAACTAAACGCAAATATATATTTTTTAACTTTTCGAATACTAAAGTTAAAGTATTACGACCGTAAAAAAAAAACCTAACCCGAAATGTTGATAGAGCTCAACGTTTCATGAGCCCCCGAATCCTAAAAAGTGTTTTTTTCAATGCCGTTTGTCTATGTGTCTGTTAACCCTAAAATTAAAAGTAGTTTAATAAATACCGCAAAGAGAAAAAATAGATTTTCTCAAAATCAGCTCTTACGATTTTTATTAAAAATTTGTACTAATACGTTGAATAAGATTTTAAATAAAATGGCTATTTTCATTTACCCATCAAAATGAATTCAATGTACTTTACAGAAGCGGAAATTTCCGTATCTCCACAACTATTTGAGATACAAAATAACCTATCATTGAAAAATTGTAGTACTATTAAAAATAAAAAAACTTTTAATAGAAATATGTACTTATAAAACCTATAGTTTCTGAGATATTGGCAAATATAATGATACCATTTTGTGAGCTTTAGTTGTACAGAAATACTACTTAAGTTTTAAAGCAAAAATTCTCTATCGCCTTTATGTACATACGAGCATAATGATGTACAAAAAATAAGATGACATGTCACCAACATCCAGTGTAGTATCTCAATACAATTCTATCAATTTTGGCCACAAACAAAATTTGTTTATATCTTATTAAATCCTTTCCTATAAAAATTGGAATGTTCCTACATTTATTAGTAACGGAATTGATACTTTTAAAGAATTGAACTAAGAACATATTTAACTTATAAAAGTTTAGTGGGAATAAATCAAATTTATAGGGAGTGGGGGGAGTTTACATAATGATAAGTTACACATCCTGCACTCATCACAAGTCATTTTAGTCTCGTAGATTACGGCAGGTATGACGTGCAGTGCTAATGGGAGAATCTAGAATCTTGTTCACGGTACTGAATGGCAAACCCAATTATAAGAGACCATTGGGAAGACCTAGACACAGATGGGAGGATAACGTTAGAATAGACCTGAAAGAGATAATATTCTAATGATGTGGACTGGATAGAACTAGCTAGAGATGGGGATAGTTGGCGTACTTTTGTAAGTGCGGCAATCGATTAACGAGTTCCTTACGCCATGGAGTAAGTAAAACCAATAAAACATTAATTTAAGATGTATCTTTAAGTAATTGTATACGTATATTCTCTTGCCGAAAAGGTTGTCTCAGCGACATCGTGACTTACTTTGCCTGTATTGGTGGGCACTTGAACTAAAAGCCAAGCTCATATAATCTGGTTTACTGGTGACGCGTAGTTCGGGGCTTGACATTCAGTTGGTGGTACAGAGTTTTTTTAAATTCCTTCACTAAATAATTTTACACTTTTCTTCACATTTTCCTCAAATTACACCTTCCTCATCCCTATCATATTAGAGTAATTAAAATGCATATAATGGCGTAATATGGCCGAGAAGGACATGGCACACATGTTAGGCCGTCTTATATAATATAGAATTCTATCCACTTTGTTGGCACAGAGCTTTGCCCAGGTTACACCATGGGAGGTCGTCTACACGTCATACCTGCATTGAGATAATATGATGATAGTTATTATGAAGTTGTTGAACAGGTGTTGGCCTTAACCTAGCTTATACCTAATTACCGGAACCCTGGTGACCGTTGGGATTATTGCTCTTGAAGCAAAAATACCCGAAGCTACCAGCCATAAATCGAACTCGGGACTCCTAAACGCTTAGCCCGGTACACTGACCACTAAACCAGAGGGTCGGCTAGTAGGCCTAGTAAATCTATGAATAAAAGTTATACTTTAATGCTCAGCTCTGATACAGAAGGTATACAGAAATATATGGGTCTATTTATAGTAAAAATCTTTTATTTGAAACATGTTTATAAAACCAATAATTTTCAAGCTATACGCAAATACATATGTTGTTTAAACTTTTCGAACACTAAAGGTAAAGTATTACGACCGTAAAAAATACATATATCCCTAGATGTTGATGGATGTCAACGTTTCATAACCCTCCGAACACTAAAAAGTAGTTTTTGCAATGCCATCTCTCTGTGTGTCTTTTTTAGCCCTTACATCAAGAGTAGTTTAGTAAAGGTCGAAAAGAGTATAAAATATATATATATATATATTATATATAATCAAAATCGGCTCTAACGATTTCGATTAAAATTCGTATCGATGCGTTGATTAAGATTATAAATATAATTGCTATTTTCATTTACCCATAAAAATTACTTTTAAGGTAGTACTTTAAAGAAGCGGAAATTTCTGTCTCTCCACAAATATTTGAGATACAAAATAACTTATCATTGCTAAGCTCAAATTCCCGCTGCCTTCATTGAAGGCAGTTTCACATTTTGTGAT
>CABEEJ010001997.1:8065-43185 GCA_901482245.1 Timema douglasi
AGTATTTATTCACGACTATAATTCCACTCCTTGGTTGATCCGGTTACATAACTGTATTTAAAAAGAAACCCCATCTCCATTCCTGCAAGTTACCACTTCGCAGTAAACCCAAACTGCACTCAACAGGCCTACAACCGAAGGAGCCAACGGCTCGTGAACAGTCGACCCTCATGGACGGGAATACTAAACCAGAGTGAGTAGACGAGCCACTCAACCCGACGGGCGAGGCGCGGCGAGGCCGCGCGCAGCCAACCGCGCACGGCAAGAAGGGGGAGGGGGAATGGGCAAACCACGCAGCGCGCGGTCCCAAAAAAAATAAGTGACGAAAACTCGGCACACTGCGCATAAAGCAAAAAAAAAAACTCCTTACATAATCAATCCTCACTAACTTTCTTCAAACTTCCCTAACCTTGCATACTCCCTTCGCTTCAAAAACATTTCTCTTTTTCACACATTCGTATACAACATTCAACCACGTCTTACATTACCTACCCCTTTTGATTCATACACTCTACCTTCATATATTTGCTTCGTCACTCGATACACACTCATCCTCTCAATATGCCCAAACCAACATAAGACACCTTCTTTCACATTGACCTGTTGGATTATCATTCAAACCGTACTCCTTCAGCGCTCAATCATTACTGACTCTGTCCATACGAGTTTTTCCATATACATTTCTTAAATATCTCATTCCAACTTCATTCTCCTTGCTCTTGTGTTTCTCCTGACTAACCCACGCTTCGTATTTGTAGTTGGTGACCTGGCTGTCTAGGGGTAAGGTGTCAGACTTCTATGCTGGCGGCCGGGGTTCAATCCTCGGTCCCGGCAAAGATCTATCTGATTACCAGACCCTTCCTTCACCTCTGACAAGACATCTTGTGAATGTGGGGAATGCCAGGCCTCCACCGTGGTTCGAATCTCGCAATCACCCTACCATTGCACATTAGCGTAAGTGCGTATAACCCGAACGGGTAGTAAGACGCGGTGCTAATAATAATAATATTTGTAGTTAAAGACTGGTCTTAATAATATGATGGTGGTATCTACGTCATATATGATACAGTGCGTGCGCTAGTTAGTACAAGAGTAAATCCCCGAGATCATAAAACCCAGAAGCCTGAAACTATTATAGAAGAACCTTTCTAATTAACTATGAAACATTCATAAGTACAAAGGTTTCTGGTGAAAACAATTTAAATAATTACAAACTTTATTTTTGTCTGTAAACATTTATAATAATCTACTATAGGCTATTATTAGTGTTAATTTATAGCCATTAATACTGATAGTTAAGGTGTATAGTAATTTTTGTAAATTTTGGTAATATACATTTAAATTCTGACAAGCACATTCCAAGATTACACATCTCTTAAATCTTTTAAGTTAAGAAGGAAATGATGAACTGATGCGTGGAGATAATTTGTAAATGTTTTTATTCTTAGTTTAGAAAACATGTAAAATGGAAAATAAAAATAAAATAAAATCGTGGGTTACCATTAATCTCTAAAAAAAACTGTGGATAAGGAGCGCATTTGAGACACAACATGTGATTCTTTTTTCTTTTTCTTTTTTTTTTCACTCCTTCACAGTTCCGCAAGATTTGTAGTTTGTCTCATTTAGAAATTCCAAAAAACGTTTTCCAACAGGTGCCATGTAACGTAAATAAGCGAGACGGGGTCTAATCACTTACATTATTATGCATTTGAGATTTATTACACTCATTAATTTCATGAAGACTTATTGATAAAAATAGAATTTTAACTTTGGATAAATGTTTCTTCTGAGAGAAGTGTTTAAAACTTGGTACGTTGCCCACCCAAGCCTCGAAATATTTTAGTTTAGTCCTCTCTGTGCTTACCTGCTAAAATTAGACAAGGTAAGTTGAAAACGAAAAATAATCAATTGAAATATTTCTATCTAAATTAAATAGTAGTTAAGATCCCAATCTGCGATCACATGGTCCTACGCATCACTCTCGTCTTGGTCGATAACGATGAGAGCAAGGTTCGAATCCCGGTAGGGTATACTAAGGTTGTATTTTGTTAAATATTTTATCACCCTCCCTCCATGTAAATATACTTAAATGCTAATAAATTTAAATGCTATCTACCTCATCCTTATTCCTCTAGCGCAACTAAAGCATTCGTAAGGCCACAGTGGAAGTTATAGTAATAATAACAATGATCAAACTTGAAAATGAATAGTTGTTTGAAATATTATTTTAGTGAATTATTTATTTTCAAACATTTTCCTCCTCCCTATACCCATTAAAATCCTTAGTGTGTTATTAGTCATATATGACTTAATAATTATGTTTAAACTTAAATAATCTTACATTTCTCAATTTAATAATGACTAGTACAATCTGCGCATTTAAATACAATATTAAATTATCTTACATTATTATAACTAGTTTAATATTAATGGGATATATGAGTATTCATTTACCTCTTATAATAATAAACTCCTGTGAATAAATGTATATTTAGGTTAAGAAATTAATTTTAATAAAACTCTTTTATTTTGTTTGTTTTATGAAAACGTTAAATGTGATGAATCGGCTTACGTAGTCATTTTAACGACTTTAACTAGGCCACAATGACATGTAGATTACTAAAGCTTTCTATCTTTTAAAACCACTGACGTCATAACTAATTACATTATTTTCACGATGCTCGCGTAAAGATAGGAATTTAAAAGGATGCTAAAGAAGAGGTTGAATCAATAAAGTTCAAGTAATGTGCTCCAGCTATTTTCGGTTTAATTAAGATAAAACAGTTTATGAGTTCTATAAAAGTGAATAAAAATACAATTTACTATTAATTTTTTTTTTAAATTTCAAATAAGGTAACAAAATTTTCACTCCTAAACGATTTAATGTATTTTCTAAATTCTATGTAATATACAGTTATTTTAGTATATTATTGAATATTTGTAATAATAGTAAGATTAATACATTCTTTTCATAAAAGTTCAATGAGTATGGCTTACGTCACAATGTAATTACCAACCCTCAATCGTAGCAAATGCTAGTTAATTTACTTAAAGCGAGAGGGATCAAGTCACTCAACCATAATACCAAGAGGTTTTTATTATTAAATTTCCTTTTTGAAAGATCAAAACTTCTTTTAAATCTTTTGTGCCTTTCTATGAGAGTGTAGAGACAAATAAAATATTACAATTTTACATTAACTTTATTATTATTGAAACCTAGTTTTACGTATCATGAATTAATAACCTAACCCGGCACTGATTTATCTGATTACCAAACCCTTCCTTCACCTCTGACAAGACAACTTGTGAATGTGTGGAATGCCAGGCCTCCACCGTGGTTCGGATTCCACGTTAAACTGTAGGTCCTTCATTTCATCTCACAATCACTCTACCATTACACATTAGTGTAAGTGCGTATAACCCGAACGGGTAGTAAGACGCGGTGATAATAATAATAATAATAATAATAACCTAACTGCGCTAGCCAATTTTTCAACTTATTACTCAAACTATAAATAATTATTTGTTAAAATAAAATACATATATTTTTACATAGAAGTGTTGATGAAAATCAGGGAAATTTAAAGATCATGCACTATATATATTTTAATTTCAGAATACAGATTGGTTATTTTTTCTTGATTTATTTGAGTTATTTAACGTGCACTTTCTAAACCGACTGGTTATATAAGCACACGAATTATAAATCATTTTTATTATTAGCACAGCGTCTTACTACCCGTTTGGGTGATACGCACTTACGCTAATGTGTAATGGTAGGGTGATTGTGAGATTAAATGGAGGACCTACAGTTTAACGTGGAATCCGAACCACGGTGGAGGCCTGGCATTCCTCACATTCACAAGATGTCTTGTCAGAGGTGAAGGAAGGGTTTGGTAATCAGATAAATCTTTGCCGGGACCGAGGATTGAACCCCGGCCGCCAGCATAGAAGTCTGACACCTTACCCCTAGACCGCCAGGTCACCGACAATTTTAAATCAATGTATATCCAGAATAGACGCAACATACAGTCCCCAGCCGTTAATTCATTACGATGAAAGAGTAGGCCCACATTTCATAAATGATAAGTTTTTCAGCCATGCCGAACCCGGGACCCTTAGCTCAGTATACAGTCACGCTACCAACTGAGCTAAGGTGTCGGACGCTTTGTATTATAGAGTAATTGCTTATTGTCCGATTTAGATAGTAATGAACATTTTAACAAATATACAAATAAATTGTTAAAACTGTTTTAATATGTTCATAATCTAATTCTTATGATCTACAGCTGTATTTTAGATGCATAATATCCATATCTATACCATGATAGTAATAGTATTATTATTATTAGAACCGCGTCTTACTACCCGTTCGGGTTATACGCACTTACGCTAATGTGCAATGGTAGGATGATTGTGAGATGAAATAGAGGACCTACAGTTTAACGTGGAATCCGAACCACGGTGGAGACCTGGCATTCCTCACATTCACAAGATAGTCTTGTCAGAGGTGAAGGAAGTGTTTGGTAATCAGATAAATCTTTGCTGGGGCCGAGGATTGAACCCCGGACGCCAGCATAGAAGTGTGACACCTTACCCCTAGACCACCAGGTCACCTATAATTATTTCGTATGAGTACCAATTCAAGGGGTATTGAGAAACATGGTGACAAATAAACAAATATTTCGAGTAACACCGTAATAAATTGGTCAAAACCTAAACATACACGTTTTGAGTCAGTTTTTAAGACTTGACACACACGATAAGAGCACCTGTGCTAGTCCAATGTATCGTGGCGAAACCTACTGCTATTTGTTTACTCTGCCTCTTATGTCTCTTCTGGGTCGATCTAAGTTTTGTCAAACATTTGTCAGCACTTTGAGAGTTACTTTACAAGTTTCAGTAACTACAAACAAAGCGCACCTTGCGAGGTCTTCCTTCTATTAATCTCACCCCTAAAAGAAGGGAAGGGGGCAAAGGAACTTGGTAAAATAATCTCCCCTTCTTCAAAATTGTGTTGAAGGATGAAGAACAAGGTCTAGGATGGTGTTATGGTCTACAAACATGACCGAGCTTTGCGGTGAGCTTGGATTTCATCACTGAGTGGGTGACACGTTGACAGGTAAATATAGTTTATTTGTCTACAAGAGGCATCATTTCTGAGTCTCTAAGCTCTAGACTAAACATCCCTGTTTTGGACCTCACTTATGTAAGAGGTTTCACTAACAAAAAACTTATCATCTAGTACAGTGGTATATTATCATTTTGGTAGAAAAAACAGTATCTGTTAGTTACTAGAGTTACTAAAACCATTTTAATATATCCATACATCAAGTCATGTTATCTTCATCTTTAACTTTTTATATATATTATAAAGATCTATATAATAACACAAATAATATAGTTAAATGTTATCAATGTTGAACGCAAAGTAAAAGATTTGAATTTTCTAAATTTTTCTTTCAACCAAAATAAGATTATATTAAACATGGGCTATGAGTAGCCCCGGGAATATGTGAAGACACTTGAGAGGTTATGTATCATTCAATTAATGATACCCATTTCGTTGGCCGCGTGGTCTAACGCAATAGTCTCGGAGTAGACTTAATTGCCGATGATGGTGAGATTGAGTTTCGAATCTTGGTTGGATGTATTGGGGTGTATTTTTCCAAAATGGTTTTCCACTCTTCTTCCACACAAATATGGGTACATTCACTATAAATAAAGCCTCCCAAATCCCTAAAACCTTTGGGGTAATTAGTACATAAGCGTATAACCCAAACGGCTAGTATGTCGCGGTGCTAAAAATAATATGATATTGGGGAGTGGAGGGAGTAACATAACGATGAGTTACGTAACATGTACTCATCACCAAACACCTTTAGGATAGTCATGTTTCGTAGATCACGGTGGGCAGGACATTCAGCGCAAATTGGAGATTCTAGAACCTTGTTCAGGGTATTGACTGCTAAACCTGATGGGAATAGACCATTAGTTAGACCCTAGATACAGAAGGGAGTATAACATTAGAATTGACCAGAAAGAGGTGAACTGGATAGAAATAGCTCAAGATAAGGATAGGGTGTAATGAGGTCGACTGGATATAACTATCTTAAGATAAGGATAGGGTGTAATCAGGTGGACTGGATAGAACTAGCTCAAGATAAGGATAGGGTGTAATGAGATCAACTGGATATAACTATCTTAAGATAGGGATAGGGTGTAATCAAGTGGACTGGATAGAACTAGCTCAAGATAGGGACAGGTTTTGCACTTTGTGGGTGCGGCAGTGAACTTTCGAGTTCCTAATTCCATAGAGTAAGGGCCATATTTAGGGTTAGCGACCAAGAGACATGGAAATGCAATCTGAAAAAACATTTTTTCCTCTCTCTCCTCTATCTCTCCCCCCGCTCTTCTTTTTGCGATTTTAATCTGGGTGGTTAGTTGTCTATGATTGGCAATCTTATATTTGCTATTTATTAGATAATTCCCCTTTTTATCATGTAAAACCTATTATTCAATACATTCGTTTGAATGTAGTTTATATTTATACTATTTAAATAAATTATTATAGAATATATTTAGCATGTACCATGTACTAACAACTTTGATGGCATAAAGATGAAAATAAATTATATATGAGGTACGCAGACAAAAAAGGTTGAATACCCCTGACTCGGAACATAAACCTCCCACGGCGTGAATACACAAGCGAGCTATTATGACCGGCCTAGTAGACCTTATAGATAATAAAAACATTATATTTTTTGCTAACATCGATAATATCGTACCATATTAGTATTATTATTGTTACTATTACTAGGTGACCTGGTGGTATGGGGGTAAGGTGTCACACTTCTGTGCTGGGGGTCCGGGGTTCAATCCTCGGTCCCGGCACAGATTTATCTGATTACCAAACCCTTCCTTCATCTCTGACAAGACGTGTACTATTCACAACTTGTGAATGTGGGGAATGACAGGCCTCCACCGTGGTTCGGATTTCACGTTAAACTGTAGGTCCTCCATTTTATCTCACAATCACTCTACCATTACACATTAGCGTAAGTGCGTATAACTTGAACGGATAGTAAGATGAAGTGATAATAATAATAAATTATTAATCTTCTTCAGTGACCGCATGCTCTAGTGTGTCACTCTCGTGTTGGACTAGACGGCTGATGACATCGAAGTTTGGGGTTAGATTCGTGATCTAGTGTACTGTGGGTGATTTTTACAAATTAGTTTTCCACTCTTGCTTTACGCAAGCGTGGTTACACGCTCTCTAAATATAGCCTTCTTAATCCTTAAAATCACTAGCGTAATTTGCATAAAAGTGTATAACTCAATCGGGTAATAAGCTGTGATGCAAAAAAAACTAATTACTAACATGTTTCGGTGGCGGTATAGTCAAAGGCATCACTTTTCTGTTGGATTACTCTGTCCATGACAGGGAGATCGAGCTTGAACTCCAATCTGGGGTACTGATAGTGGATTTGAAAAATAGTTTTACACTCTCCCTCCACGCAAATGCGGGTACACTTACTTAAATTCACCCTTCCTAATTTTAACTCACTAGCGTAGTTAGTACATATGCGCTCAAACTGGCACGGTACTAAGCAAACAACTTTTTTTAGTGATATGTTAGTTTAAGTTTGGAGAAAGTGTACTCATATTTGCGTGTAGGGAGAGTTACAAACCATTCAGGTAAAACCGCCCTCAGTAAGCCTACACCCCACAGGAGTTTGAACCCTGATCTCCCGTCATCGGCAGTCTAGTCTATTGCAAAAGTGACGCCAAACTGAAGCGGGCCTATATTCGTAATACAATAGAATTATCATTAAAATTAATTACAACAGTCCATTGTTTCAAGTATGTTTTAGAAAAACGAGAAATATTTAAGCAACCTTGATTTGTCAACTTTAAATACTATTATAACTTACTTAGTTCGTTACTTAAATCTGGGGTGTAATTAAATACATACACGTGTTGATTACTTAGAATCCCTTTATAATTAGCTTATTTTAGGTGTTTATATTTATTATTAAAATATAGGCTTCACGCCCTAAAATATTATAACCAAACTGGAATGGTCTACCTATTCCCATTTAAATTAAAGCAATACTCAGGAACCCATGAGCCTCTAGATTTACATTCAATAATTAATTATATAAAATCAACAATTTATTTTCTTATTTGAACCAACATATGTTTTAATATATGATATATATTATTTTGAAATGCCTCATAAATTATGGTTTTGTCTCAATGTGAGTTCTTTATTTCATTTCACGTTATTCTTAATCGTCGAAGTGTTTGTGTTTATATGAAAGGAAAATACATAACTACTTTAAGCATATTAAATTAATTATTTTATGTGTTCAGTAAGCTTAGTAATTAATTAATTTAAACAGCTTATGGGCGACACCATTTTAGTTATAGTGTCAAAATGTGTTAACAGTCTTATGGCTATGATTTGATATTCTTTAGAAAATTTTAGTTATAGTGATTAGAATAGATATTAAGTAAAAATTTTATTAGAAATATTAAAAATAATCTCTATACATTCACGTTTCATTTGAGAGTAGGGGTGTTAAAATACCATAGTGCTACTATAGTAGCATTTATTTCGTTATAATGTCCTACCCCCAAGCTCAGACGGTACCGTCCGTATCTGACTATTAAGTTAAGGGTATCAGGTTTGATTCCCAGTATGGCTGAAAATTTATCATTGGTGGAATGTGGGTTTACCCTTTCACCTTGACAAAAAAAAAAGCTGAGTGCTGGGTGTTTTGGGTTATCTAGAATTAAGTAAATCTATAAGCTGCGGCTAATATAATCAATCGGCTCGAAAAATGCACGTTAAAAATTCAAATAAAATGGGGGGAAATGGTGATTTTTAGTTTAAAAGATATTTTTTTTACAAATTTAAGAAATAATCGAAAGTTGGTTTTTTTTAGTGAAACTATGTGTTTATTATATTGTCTTTGTTAAAATCATTTGAATAGTGCAGTTGTTCTAAATAAATAAATTATTTTATCTCATTAAATAGTTGTCTTAGTAGCCAACAGAATACTCTGACTAATGTTGAAGACGATATAATGCATTGGAAATATTCCAGCATTTGTGAGGAAGGAGAGTGGGAAGCAATTTAAGAGAAATTACTATAATACACCCAGAAAAATTCGAACATTAAGTCTATCCGTAAACTGTAAATAAATACAAATGAGACAAATTTTGTCTGCGTGTCAAAAAGTGTTTGAATAAAAAAACAATTAAACCCTAATAATTTAATCTTTATCTAGATTGTTTTAAATTCTTATCTAGGTGAAAAATTGTGCAAGATGACTTAGTTACAATTTAATTATTTCAGTTCTGGTTTTTTCACCACTTATGTCACAAGCACTATCCTCTTTTATGCAGTAGTGCCAATATTTGAAAATATCGGTAAGCTAAAAGTTATTTAAGAAGGTTACTGGTAGTGTATGGGTATTTCCAAATATAGTCCAAGAAAAAAAATGGAGCCTTTAATTTTTTCATAATTAAAAATAAAATCAGAATAGTGTAAAATTAGCTCACTTTCAACGAGTTCTCACGCAAAATGCCATAAATTTGGAATCAAAGTAAATAGTTAGAGATATGACCTTCATCAAACAAATAAATTAATTTCTATGTATGTCAAAACTAAACATTCTATAATAATGGAAGATGCTTTTAGTGTTACCATTCCTTTAGGAAATATCGCATCGTTAGAATTTTCCCCTTCAATTAGCCGGTACCCTTAAAACAATCACCTTAGTCAACCAACAGAGCAGTGGCATTATATTATGTTAAAAGTCCGGGAGTCGAATCATTATAAAGGTTCATTAAAAATATATATATTTCGCTGATCGGTATTTTATCAATGGACTGTTACATATTTATGTAGAATTGATAAAAAAAAAACACATTCTGTATCAACGCAGAAAGTCCTGGATTTATACCATAGAGATTACAGATGTACTATCGGGGTTTGGTTTATTGGTTTCACGGTGAGGACATCGATCACGTGACCTAAGACAGCCCTGGATTAGCTCAAGAGGGTCCGTGGCTTCCAGAAGACGACGAAAGGAAGGAGGGATGGGTTCTTGCAGGGTTGAGAGGGGTGTGGGACTATGAATCATGCACATTCTGCTACTGCTTCACTATTGCACTGAGCAATAATTATTTGGCCCCTTCAATTACCACGCCAAAAAAATTGCGTGCGTGGAGGTAGAGGGGAGGCATGGGAACACACTACTACGATATACAGTCAAGGTCAACATATTTGCACCTTAGTAGTATATGATATTTATGTTTTTTACTACCATTACTCACGTCTTAACATAATTAATCTCAATTTTTTATCAACTTAGGAACATGATAATTTATGAGAATACTTACGTGTTATATGTTTTTTATTTATTATATATTTATTTTATATATTTAATATGCACTTTTTGAACGACTGATTATATTAGCACACGAGAATTTCTATGAGCAATCGTGAAATGACCTACCAATTTTGCCTAGAAAGGTATTTTCACATACCTTCTAGGGTTCCTTTACAAGCCACAATTGACATAGGACCAGTGGTTTTACTTACCCTCCGAAGGAAATTGTGCTACACACTTTTATCGCTCAATAAAAATCTGTCCACCCCAGCTGGGTTTGAACTAACGAATATCAGGTCCTGAGGTGAGCACTTTGCCATGAGACTACTGAGGTCAATACTATATGATATTAGAAGTTTTTTTAACCATACATTATAACAAAACTAGTCATTTCTTAAATTGTGTAGGCCTATCTAGGAATAAACAAGCCTAAATGTTGATTTATCACAAATTCTCCCCATACTTAATAATTATAGTGAAGCTTGTCCATATTTTAATTCAATGTTCAAGCCAAGATCATATCACACATAAACTAAGATAATAAGTTTAGTAATGGTTAACACTTATTTGTTTGCCCATTCATTAAAAAAAATTAATGATCTTCGCCATATTGTCAAAGTCTCACTTTCATTTTAGAATCAATCTTTATTAAATATTATCAAATAGAATGAGGGACTAGGATCTAATATTTAACTCTTATAAATGATACTGTAATCGTTTTATAATCGTGGTAATTTTAAGTTAAAAGTAATAGTAATACCTTTGTAGGCACACAAACAAAAGCGTCGGTGTAGTGTTGTATGCCGATAACGGGGAGGTCGGAGATTAAATCCTGACCTGGTGGAAATAAGTAGTTTTCCGTGAATGTCTTTTGCATTACACCGTAGAAAAAGATTGAGGTAAAGAGAAGCGTAGGAATAACGAGGATTCAAATATTGGGTAAATTGAAGGAAATAAGAAAATTCTGGTAACTGAAGGAGGAGGTGGAGGACAAGAGCCATTGGTGGTTCACTGACAAAAGTAATAGACCTGTCTTAAGACATAACACCCATAATAAATTACTACACAACGTATACCTATAAAAATTTGAGTACATTTAATTTAGGTCCTACGTTCTTAATCCATACTCTATAAGTGTATTAAGATATCTCGTAAGAGCATTAAGTAGTGGTTCTCTATAGCTTACAACTGTTTTATATTATTTAAGGTAGGATTGAAGGGAACGCGAGAAAAAGCCTGTGCTTTTGCAGTTTTTATGTCAGAACAAATTTTGGCCAAAATAAATAAAATATTGCTTCAGTACAAACATAGTATTTTATTTTCTTCACATGGTGACCTCAAAATTTCTTGAATATCTGTCAAGGGTGTCCTGGAATTTAATGAGAGTTTTTTCTCTTAATATAAAAGGTTTGTTTGATAATGTCACAATGCTCATAACAGATATTCAGGAACTGTTGATATCAGCAGGTGAAGAAAATTAAACTCTATTTGTACTGGACCAATATTTTATTTATTTTGGTCAAAAATTTGTTTTGCCATAAAAAATGCAAAAACACTTACCTTTTCCTCGCGTCTCCTTCCATCCTACCTTAATCAATAAAATAACTAACAACGTAATTTTAAACAATCCTCATTGGTAGGCATTTTCACTAAAATCCAAGCTCCTATGATCTGGTTTGACAGTAACGGGGAGTCAAGGGTTCCATTCCTAGCTGGGTGTACTTTGGATAGTTTATCTTGAATGGATCTATTTCTACGTGGATTTGGATTCATTTAATATAAATTATAGTCGTATCATCCTTAACCCATCACCGTAAATATATGAATAGTTCGTACAAAAAACCATAATTAAAACAAGCAAAAAAATACTAGTATAATATACAACGTATTATCTTTAATATTTTTGGATAAAGCTTACAAAAATTATGCCCACGTCTGTATCAGACCACAAACCAAACCACCGATTGAGTGACTCTCCACATGTGCCGCACTACACATATTCTAGCAGCTATTATTCCACATGACTAGTCATCACCCGTTGCGTTACTGTGATCCCCCTACACATTTCTTCACGCATTCACCCTCAAATATTAATCAGATGGCTACTTTCACCCTTAATATATACACCATCCCCTCCCACCCCAAACCCCTTCTCCACCCCATCCTATCTTACTCACTCATGCATGAGTTATATCAGCACCATGAAAACACAAATTCTAATTAACAAGATGTAATTACATAGTTAAAGGTCATCATTTAAAATTTTAAAATTACCTAACCGAATATAGGGGCAGTTTTTAAAATGATTTATAATTTAATCTGTATAATGTTTAGTTTGTTAATAAAAAAGGGGTGTGGATACGATTCCTGGCAGAGTGGAACATTCATCCCTTAAAAATTGGCAAATAAAAGTTTGGGCTTTGTATGTCCAAGAATCAAGTAGTGACGAGCCACTAAAGACCAACATACTGGCATAAAGGCGGAGGAAAGTCAGTCAGCTACAAATAGGCTACTTCCCCTAGTGTATTCACGCTAAAGCAAATAGGAACAGTTCTTCTTTCGTGAAAAATAGCTGTAGAACAGCCAGGAATCGAACCCATTACTTCTAGACCAGAAACTAGGGGCACTGACTACTATACCAAGATACCGGTTATATTACTATTACAACTTTTTAGATAAAATTACAGATAATTGTAGAAGAAGAACATTTACCAAATTTACTATATTTAGCTCACATTTGTTTAAAACAATTACTAAACTAAAGTATATTTAGCAACTTTTAAAATTGTTAGATACTTATCAAACTTTAGGCCTGTATTATGTTTGCCCATAACTCAAGCTTCTTTTCTTTCAATTGAAATATTTTGAATTAATCCTTTGACAGCCAAATCAATAATTTTGTGTATTTAATTTAGAAACTATGCTTCATTGATTTCAATAGAAATTTAAAGCATAGATTTGAGACATATATGGTTTGTAATGTTTGGGAAGATCAAAGGCCGAATCCAAATCAAACATACCGAGAGTGTTTTTTTTAAAATCTTATTAATCTCCGTTTTCCCCTCTTCCTACACGCAGATAAGGGTACATTTCCTCTAAGTCCAACTTCTTCTTCCCTACCATATTAGTTTAATTAAAATTCGCTTAGCTCAGACCGGTATAAAGACAAGGTGGGAATTTGATTGGAAGAAACGTTTTAAAAACACAAATTTTTTCCCCAGTCAACATTCAAAACATTTATCTATCTTATAAGTGTCATTTTACGGTGAGAGCTTTATATAACATGACTTGACGTATGAATACGAGAAAGTATCTGTATGTGAAGGTTCTTCCTATGAAAGTTGGACAGTGTATATATCTATATACATATTTGTTTATTTACATGTGTATACATATGCGTGTGTATATATATATATGTATACATATGCATATATATATATATATATGCATATTATGCTATATGTATATATATATATATATATGCATATTATGCTATATATATATATATATATATATATATATACACTGAGTTTTACCTTTTTATTTGCAAACTTAGACATCAAAATCCATTAAATATACGTCTGAAAGTAAAGTCGGAGAAAAAAAAACTCTTTGTAGGGGAAAAAAATACAGTAAAGTAAGAGGAGGTTGGGTAGTTAGGAGAGGGGAATATGAGGAGAAGGGCCGTGGTGGGGGTCCTCAGCTGGCCGATCACACGTGAAGAGGCTAAAATAGAAATAAAGTGGTTGGGAGGGAGATGGCCCCATGGATTGCGGTTGTATTTCATTTTATATTGGTCCAACGTGACACTAATGACAATGGTCAAGGGCTGCTAGTAGCGCCGAACGTTAACGTCGGGATTTTAGGGAACTTCACGCGGATCCGAGCCATAATTCGTCGGAATCGCCACTCCGAGAGCTACCGTTTCAAGTTCAGTTCGAAAATACAGGATATAATTGGTTTGGAGTTAACTATACTCAGAAGCTTCTGGGTATTAATATCGCGTGTGTGTTAAATTTATTTTTAAAATATCAATAATAAAGTACCAGCCCCCCACACCCCGCGCTCTATCAGCAGGCACGTGGTATAAACGTCAAGCTCATCTAACCTGGTTTGAAAGCTACGGGGAGGTCAAGTTTTGAATCTGAGATGTGTTTACTGGAGGTGGTTTTGATAAATGGCTTTCTTTATCCAGGTGGATTTCCTATGAAATTTTGCCTTCCATGTTGCTCCCTGGTGTATTTAATTTAGGATGGCCTAGAAAATTGGTAAGAAAAAACTAACTTTAAAAATGAAATATTTTATTAAAATATATTATAAGTAATAAATGGCAAACGCTAAGACATTATCATTCCAAAAGAGCATAATATCTTGTTTCAAGTAATGCATTTTAATAAACTAATGTAATGAATAAAGATGTAATAGGCCAAATAAAATAAACTTAACTAACATTTTCGCAGAAATAAATGTTAAAATCAAGGTGGTAAAATATTAAATAAATATTTTTAAATTGATCTTCATCCTGGATCGGATTCAAGTATAAGTAAAGTTTTATTGATCATCAGAGTGATATTAAAGCTTAGAATTGTATGAAATTTGGTCAGTTAACACAAAGGCAAGCCCTTCCAATAAAATCCAAGCAACATCAACTGAAGATTAAATAAAGATATCAACTAAAAGTAAATAAGTAATAAAATGTCAAATAGACACTCAATAAGCCAAGTAGTATATTTTGAAGACGTTCAAAATATGGTTTAATCTTTGACCAAACATGGATGATGTCTTTATGCAAGATCTGACCACAAACCATAATTTCCACTTGGTAAATTAGCTTCTAAATGTGTTTAAACATATTGATAATTGACATCCTATGATTTCTGTAAAATAAGTAATCATGTGAGAACTTGCACAGCATACTCTCGGAATTTGAAAATAAGTTACAAAAATGGTATCCAATATTGATTGATGAAATCAACCTATTTTGTTATACAAGTAAAAAAACAATAGAGCATTGAAGGATACGCAGATAGACAAGTCTTGCACTTCCCTGTTAATATTCTTCCCCATTTCCTTCCTCTGGAAGTGACATCCTCATTGATAAAAGTGGAAGAAGACTTCCTTTTCTTTTTTTTCTTTTTCCCATCCGACAAAGCTTCAAAAAGGCATGAGAGACTCTGTTCCATGAATCTGAAGTACCCTTTCATTAAAATGCGTCCTAAAGTTCACAACAAAACAAGCCAATTCCATACAACAGTTTAATTATATTTGTAGTTGATAGCATACAATAAAAAAAAAAAAGATGTCCTCTTCATAAAATGTATGTAGGTGAGATGAAGTTTTCGCAGCAATTGTCAACTTCAGCCGCGCAAGCCAAACTAATTAAACATATTTAATTTCTAAATGAATGTTCTTCATTAGCAATTAAATATACGTCGAGTAACAAGGCATGTCATTTCATGGAACTATGTGTTGAGGAGTTAACGTAAAATACACGAGTTGTTGGATGTAACTAAAATAATATTCACAAAAATATTTTCATATCAATTATAGTTTTAAACTGCTAGCGTAGGCATGATTTTACTCACTTATAGCATATTTTCAATTCTTGACTATTTCAAGGGTATAGCCAAATGGTGTAGCCATCAAAATTTCAAAAATGGAGTTTAGATTGTTTTTGTGTTCTTTAGCTTAAAACACGCCTTTTACCCAAGTGGTGTATTCCTAACTCTATAATAAATGGTTTAAATAATAATTTTTCCTTTATTGTTGAACTCACTTTGGATATTTTACAAACAGATCAATTGGCGTAACCGAAGGTCGTAACCAACAAGAACTAAAAATAATTTCGAGGTGACCTGGCGGTCTAGGGGTAAGGTGTCAGACTTCTGTGCTGGCGGCCGGGGTTCAATCCTCGGTCCCAGCACAGATTTATCTGATTACCAAACCCTTCCTTCACCTCTGACAAGACATCTTATGAATGTGGGGAATGCCAGGCCTCCACCGTGGTTCGGATTCCACGTTAAACTGTAGGTCCTTCATTTCATCTCACAATCACCCTACCATAGCACATTAGCGTAAGTGCGTATAACCCGGACGGGTAGTAAGACGCGGTGCTAATAATAATAAAAATAATTTCAAACCACTTGGCGTAAGCATCAATCAAAATGCTAAAGCTATTAGAAACAAAACGACCAACTGTCTTAACCCTCGTTTATGTGTGATTTTGAGTTAACTATAATAATTGCTTAAGAATGCATTATTGTATGTGTGTTGTTTACAAAATATTAATTTGATTGAATAAAATAATGAGAGAAAATATTTCCTTTTTTAATTCAAAATGTACTAAATAAGGTTAAATGTTTTGTAGCTAAGTTGGCATCACTGTACTACTGTATTTAAACATTATTTCCTAGTCGAGCACAGTAGTCTGCATTACCGCAAGCGTCTGCTACAGTCATATTTGTTTACAGTTCAATATGTTGTAACAACTGTTATGGAAGTATAAATTAATTAAAATAAATCTGATGTTTTAATGTTTATTCTTATTTTCTAAACGATTTATATATTTCAAGTAATCTATAGTAATATGTTAACCAGAATATGAAGAAAGTAAGTAATCAAACACCTTGACTATTTTTAGTCCTATTGTTTATCTACTAGCTATAATAACATTTTTAGTGTTGTTTATTTTAGTTTGGACATATTTAATAATAATATTAACAAATAATATTGCTCAACTTAATTAAAGTAATTTTTAAATAAGAATTTTCATATTATTTTAAACTTAAGCTTAGAACACTTAATGTTTACTTTGGCATTTTATGTCAAATTACTAGTATAAATAGCCTACATTTATTTGCTACTTCGCACTAGTTTAGTAGTTTTAGTTTATTATTTCACTATTTACAGATTACTCATTCGAGAAGAAGAGCAATAGTTGATATGGCTCTCCGTCAGATTAGAATAGATGAACACTCGGGCTTGGTACCTGATCCACAGGAAACATTGATAGAGAATCCTACTGTAGCTAATAGAAATTAATTTGATTTAACTACAACAAACAAGATTGAACCATTATTAATTTCCTCGTCAGCTATGCTGAGAAATAATAGTGAGATTCAAAATTTGAATCGAATGTCTCTTATTAATATACCAGAGAGTATTGTTTCTCAAGTGATAGATCTAATGGAGAAACATAAATGTGAAAATATTATAGGTGACCCGATTTTTGAAAAACATGTCACTGTGAATCTTCCTGTTATTAATGAAACTGACATAAATGTTGATTCATAGTCGATGGTCTTTGTTTCTAATGACAATGAACCCATAGATTCCATTGCTTCCTTTGTCATGGAGAATGGTATAATAAGTCCTGCCCCAGACATTAAACTGATTGGAAACAAGAGTCTTCAGTCCAATAATACAACTCATGAAATTAACGTTCCAAATAGATTTGAATAAAAAGAGATAGACATTGAAAACATAAGCACTAATTCCAATGAAGGTGAGAGTGAGATTGATGGTGAAGCAGGAGTTCGAAAGAGAGGAAAAAAAAGTGAAATTGTCGGCGAATAAATAAGAAACTATGATTGTCGGGCCAAATTTACACTAACGAAATAAAATAGTTAGACCTGAAACGAAGGTGAACGTTCCTTGTGAACGTAAGAGATGCTCTTACAAGTGTGGTTTAAATTGTAATGAAAACCAGAGTAAAGTAATTTTTGATAATTATTATTGAATGAAAAATTCCCTGCAGCAAAGAGTTTTTTAGTTTCATGTGTAGAACGAGTAGAAATTAAAATAACGTAAGCAAAGGGTGATAGCCGGCGAAAATGTTCAAAGAAATACTACTTTCCGGTGGAAGGTGTAAGAAAGAAAGTTTTCCAACAGTTTATGTTAGCTACATTCTGCATTTCTCGGAAGGTTATGCGCTATACCGAAGAAAACAAAGCCGACATTAATACGGCAGAGGGAGAAAGTTGAGGTAAAGGCGAGCCAAAAAATAAAAAAACCTTAAATTTACAAGAAGATGTTGAAAATTACATTTAAAAAAACTGCCAGCTGTTCCTTCTCACTACTCAGACAAAACAAGGGTTTACCTGCCAACACACTTAAAAAATCTGAATTTTGTACACAAATTATACAAATAATATTGAATCGACAACAAAATGGTTTCTGTTAGTGAAAAAGTGTTAAACATTTTTCTAACTCGTTTCGATGTAGGATTTCATTTTCCAAAGGAAGACAAATGTAAAATTTGTGAAAAAGGAAAAAATCTACAAGCTGAAGGAAGAAACTGCATACACATAAGAGGACCTAGAGGCTCACAGAAAGGAAAAAGAAGAGTCTACACGATTTCACATACAAGATCAAGAAAATGCTAAAGGGGATTCAACATTTATTTGTGCTAGTTTTGACCTACAAAAAGTGTTGAATACTCCGCATGAAGAAAACATTCTTTTGTATTATTCTCGTAAGTATGTTGTGTATAATGAGACAATATATTATGAAAGTAGGACAAGGAATGTATTCTGTTACATATGGGGAGAGCAAGACTGAAAGTGAAGAGCTAATGAGATTTGTTCAATTTTATATAAATATTTGTCCAGCGTAGACAATCGCAAAACTGAAAAGTCGGTGTCTCTGTTTTGTGATTCTTGTCCAGGTCAGAATAAGAATCACCAAATACTTGTTACATTATCATTGTTTGTTCAAACAGCATCCGCCATTGAAAGTATCTGCATCACATACTTGCTACCAGGTCACGCCCATATGCCTGTTGACTCAGCTCTTTCTTTAATTGAATATGCTGTGTGAAAGAAAGTTGTCTGGGCTCCATCAGAGTGGCCTACAATAATTAGAAATGCTAGGAGTAGCTTACCCTATGAAGTGGTGGTAATGACTCACGATCAATTCAGAGACTTTAAGAAGATTAAATGATCACTTTTTCCCTTTTAAATAAAGCAAACTGATGTTGGAGAGAAAAAAAAAATTCACAACATAAGAAAAGGTTGTTTTCTTTTTCAATAAAAGGAACTCGAACAGTAAAAATAAAATATACTTTCCAGTCTGGCAATGAAAAACGTATGACTTTGCAACAAAAAAGAAAGTCCAGACATTTCTTACAGCTTGAGCCACAATAATTGTTGGGCGGTGGTAAATTGCCTATTTCAAGTGCCAAATTAAAAAACCTCCATTCACTTGTTGAGAAGATGGTTATTCTATTTCCCTCTAAAGAAGAGTATTTGTCATTGAACTCAAATGACATATTTCTGATGTTCTTGTTGAAACTGATAAAGACGAGGAGTAGCTAAATTTCACTAGTTCTAAAGCCAGTTGCATTGTTGTTAAATTTGGAGGAGCTTATTATTATTTTGCTTCAAGAAATATTTGGCCTGGCTAAGAAAGAAATTTAAAAATAATACACTAAAATGTATAAAACCTATAAGTAAAATTTTCAATTGTTTAATTTAATGATGTTTGTACTGTTGATTGAAATGTGTTCTTAATATTTGTTTGTTTAGATATTATCTATCTTTGTGCTAGTAAATAAATATTTTTTGGGTAAAATTTAAGTGCTATCCTTGCCAAACAAATTGTTTCAGGCGTAACCATCAGAAGAAGCAAATTGCTCTAAGTTGAACTTTATGAGGCTACAGGACAAACTTGAGGAATAAGTTATTAATCGCTATTGTTTGGATTTAATTATTTAATCATTTTAATAACTTTCTCATCAAAGGATATGAATATACATACTAACTTAATATTATAATAAAAACCCTTGAGTTAATAATTTTTTATTCAGTTTTTTCTATTTCTTGTAAAATTTGCATTTTGAGGGTTACGTCATTTGGCCTTTATATAAAATGACACGTTTTAGGGTTAAGGAGGTCATGAAACGTCATACAACATCAAAATCTCGAATTGGATGATTTTTATTTGGAGATAGTAATACTTTCTAATTTTTTTTTACTTTCTCGCTACTTCTTAAGAGAGAAAGTAAAATATTTACAAAAAAAAATCCAATTAGATATTTTGATGTATTATGACGTTTCATGACCTTCTTAACCATAAAAAGTGTTTTTTGTTTGTCTTTAATGCCGTCGGTCTCTTTGTTTGTTTATCAATGAGATGAATCCATTTGGCTGATTGGACTAAAACTTTGTATCGAAAATTTTCGTAAGGCTCTTCAGAGTATTTTTTGTAACCATATATTTTAACCAAAATTTAAAGGTACTAAGGTTAAAAGAGATAAAAATTCATTTTCTCAAAATTGGATCAAAATTTGTATATAAGTTTAAAAGAAGAGCCAAAATATAAAATTTGATTTTTCTGGAAAAATTATTTAGAGGGCACTTTAGATAAGCGGAAATTTCAAATTTTGATCATCTTTGCAACGCTTGGAGATAAGAAAATCATATCACGAACAAATGTTTGTTCTCTTAAAATAAAAGGATTTTTATTTGAAACGATAATATATAAAAATATATTATTCTTTTTTAGTTTTAGGCAAATAAATTTTTAAATAATTCTTTGGGAAATATGAGCTTAGACAACTAAAATTAGAGCTGTGAGCATCATTTAACAACTACACATTTTCAAAATCATGGTAGTTTATCAAAAATTACTTTGAAGGTTTTTAAACTAACAACCCACTTTTTTCCCAATTTCTAATTCTGGCTTTGAATCTTTTTTTCAGCACTGCATCTTACTACCCGTTCGTGTTATACGCCTATATACTAATTACACCAATGGTTTAGTGATTAGGAAGGGTTTTAATTTAAAGGAAGTGCACCTGTATTTGCGTGGAATGAGAGTGGAAAGTCATTTAGGGAAAATCACCATCAGTGAATCCGACCGAGTTAGAACCCTGATCTCCCCGTCTTCAGCTGTCTATTCCAACACGAGATTAGCGTGTTAGACCACGCGGCCATTTAAGCAGGCTCGTTGGGTCCTACTCTCCATCCTGGTAGTAAGTATTTAATTAAATTATATTAGAAAGAGTAAGGAAATTAGATATTTTTGATCATAATTTGCATAAAGAAAGAATGAAAAATCACTTAAAAATTAACTCACAACACAACCAACAGGAATTTAGAAGCAGACCGTCCCATTGCCGCCAAACCAGACTATAAAGTTGTGGCGTTTATTCCACACACACACACACACCGAATTGTATTACAATTGTAATTATTATAATTTCACTTTATTTTATGCATTGTTATTACGACCCATCCAGATTATCCTCATATTTCACCAATGAAATGGATGAGAAGGAATTAATAACCCAAATGTAGCCACATCTACGTGGGGAGAAAAAGGGGGAGTGGAAAAGCATTTAACAGTTCTTAGTAAAACTGAATTAGATTGGAACCCTATAAATGGAAAATCAGAACAAAATATGCTGTCTAGGCTGACTCCTGAGACCACGTGTCCACCGATGTGAATCACCTAGTATTTCAATTAAATACAACATGCTAATAAACTTGATACTTAATTAATTACCCGCCTTAGTAGCGTAGTTAGCTAACACGCTAGTTTTGTGTTGAGTTAGACTGCCGAGGACGAGAAAATTAAGGTTTGAATCTCTGTCGGATGAACTGGGGGTGATTTTTCCTAATTGGATTTCTACTCTCCTTCCACGTGAATTGGGGCTCATTTCCTCTAAATTCAACCTTCCCTATTCATAACCCATTAGCGTAAGTAGTACTTAAGCGTATAACACGAACGGGTAGTAAGACGTGGTGCTAAATATTAAATAAATAATTTAATTAATTGATATTATTTCTGTTTATTGATAACCTATACAATCTGTTTTGATATTTGTTTCACATTTCTGTCAAACCATAAAACGAAACCCTTTAATTTCACAGGCAGTCCGGATTAAACGGATTTAACTTAACGGTGAACCGTGAAACAAAAGTTATTTTCGTCAATCACTCAAAACAAGGTTGATGAGGAATTATTCGGTTTGAATTAACGTCGGCCGAACACAAACAACGCCAACTATCCCATTTTAACCGATTTTACACTCTCACCCTCTTATGTGTGAATATGATTCACGCGAAGCGTACAGAGCCCAACCGAACTCGGACACAATCAAAGGGCGTGTGGCATTGGCATTTAGGGTAAAATTAGTCCAAATAGGGAAACTATAGAGGACTGATAAAGTTACAGGACTTATGGTATGATTTAAGCACCCAGTTGACATTCTTCTTCAATCCGGGTGACCTGGCGGTCTAGGGGTAAGGTGTCAGACTTCTGTGATGGCGGCCGGGGTTCAATCCTCGGTCCTGGCAAAGATTTATCTGATTACCAAACCATCCCTTCACCTCTGACAAGACATCTTGTGAATGTGGGGAATGCCAGGCCTCCACCGTGGTTCGGATTCCACGTTAAACTGTAGGTCCTTCATTTTATCTCACAATCACCCTACCATTTCACATTAGCGTAAGTGCGTATAACCTGAACGGGTAGTAAGACGCGGTGCTAATAATAATAATAATTATTCAATCCGTTACGAAACATATTCAGAGATTTTTATTTAATTTATATTTTCTTAATCTCAACACCTAACCAGCCCCATGGTGTGGTGGTCAGTGCATCTGGCTACAAGCTTAGGAGTCACGGGATCGATTCCTAGCTAGTAACTTTAGTATTTTTCCTGAAAGATGAATAACCCTAATGGTCACAAGGGCTAGGTTAGTTAAGTTTAAGTGAGGTTTAAGTGTTTCCATTGGTTCCATACCCTCATACTCCCTGTCACCATCATCTCATCAGGACATGGAAAGAGCCTCCACGGAAAAGATTAGTACATTCGGTCGTCCCCTGGGCAACGGACTAATTTTTCCAGTACTGGGTTAAGAATGACTTTGGTCTAGATTACTATCTCAATAACTTTTATCTACATGAATGATAGTTGAGATTTATTTATTTTTACTGAAAAATACAATAGGCCTTGTGTGTGTGTTTTATACAAGAGTTCTTTTAACAAAAGCGTTTTAAACCATCCTTTATTTTCACTCTCTTTATTTTACTACACGTCTGAGCTATCCACATATTTACCCTATTTGAGTATTTATTGATTAAAAAGGTAGAGCTTTAGATGATATGTAACTTATTTTTTGTAAAGAGAAAGGGATAAAACACTAAAAAAAGTAAAACATCTCAGTCAATACACCCATCTGAGATATGAAACTAGTCCTGCCAGTTACCGGCAAACACAACAACGCTAAGCTGACGCGTTTTTAAACGTGTAAACCTCGTATCTGCTCTAATTTATATTATTATTTGCACGGCGTCTTACTACCCGTTCGGGTTATACGCACTTACGCTAATGTGTAATGGTAGGGTGATTGTGAGATGAAAGTGAGATGAAATGGAGGACCCACAGTTTAACGTGGAATCCGAACCACGGTGGAGGCCTGGAATTCCCCACATTCACAAGATGTCTTGCCAGAGGTGAAGGAAGGATTTGGTAATGAGATAAGTCTTTGCCGGGACCGAGGATTGAATCCCGGCCGCCAGCATAGAAGTCTGACACCTTAACCCCTAGACCGCCAGGTCACCTCTAATTTTTAAACTTAAATATTTTTAACTTTCATTTTGCTAATAACCTAAACAGGTCGTAAGACGTGGTTCTTATGAATAACTTTTCAGTGTGGCTTAAGATTGAAATTTTTCACCCCAAGTATAAGAGCCGCCCCAAATACACTGTTGTGAGACTTTTTTTTAATTAATAGCCGGAAAAATGTGAAAGGTGCCACCCATAAAAATTACCTAAACTAATGGAACTAAACATTTCTCGCACAGTAGAAATTTGAAAATATCTAAATACATGTAGAGGTACAACCTTTAACCATACAATTCTGAATATTTATGTTCTTTGTTAAAATATGATGCTCTTATTTCTAATATTTTTGTAAGAATGTATATATAATCTATTTATACATATTTTACTACCACTATTAGTTAAATATTGTGTTCTGTGGATTGGGGTTGTTTGTGAACTCATTTTACGGGCTGATTAATGTTTCGTTTCAAAGATTGTTTTCAAAACTTATTGGTTGACATATTTATTTTTGGATTGGAAATTATTCAAAGAGTGCAGTTGGATGCTGATATTCTTTTGATGTCTGCATGTCCGGATGAATTATTCGAACACTTCTAAACATCCTAGATATCTAATACTAGGATATCTAGGATGTTTATAAGTGTTCGAATAATTCATCCGGACATGCAGACATCAAAAGAATATCAGCATCCAACTGCACTCTTTGAATAATTTCCAATCCAAAAATAAATATGTCAACCAATAAGTTTTGAAAGCAATCTTTGAAACGAAACATTAATCAGCCCGTAAAATGAGTTCACAAACAACCCCAATCCACAGAAAACAATATTTGACTAATAGTGGTAGTGGTAGATATCTAACACTCGGCAGTCCGATTGGTTTTAATTTCAAGTTCTCTAGAAAAGTAATAAAATCGCTCACGAGGTTCAGTTGACTCAGTTCCAGACCCAGCGCTTTACAGAAATTTTGTAATCGCCAAGTACCAAGCCTGAAACCTATGGATCTGTAACCAGGGGGCCTAAACCATTAGATGATTAGTAACTAGAAAATTAACACTTTAATTGAAAGGTAAATATTCAATAGCGAAATAAAAGCAAACTTCATACTACACTTTTTCACTTTTTGAAGATGTCACTCAGGTGAGCTCCACTGGATGTTAGGCAAACCTCAACACGTTGTCCATCACTTTCCTCAGCATATATCGTCTAATCATTTCTGCCCCATCCTGTATAAGCCTAATTAATTGTACAGCGTTGCTTTCTTCCATTTAATTTTTTTCGTTGAATCATAAATATTATAACAGGTGGTTAATATATTTCTCTAGCTAAAATATTGATCTTTGACTTAACATAAGTCATTTTTCTATCAATTCCCGTGACCACAGCTACAACAGTCATATATTATGAAGCATTCAGTCCCATGTTTCAGCGCTATATGTATGTGTGAGGTCGCATCGCAGCACTCTATATTTCGAAAGCTAGAATTGTAAAAGCTTCCAAGTGGTATATCTACTTGAGATTAGCGTGTTGCGAGTCGGAACGCTAATGGTTTGTTTAGTAATTTATCCTAACCTTGATGGGTATGTGTAGTATAAAGGCTAGTGTTTTTATTCTAAAGGTAATGTGGGACGTTTAAATGCACATGGTTCGATGTTTGTGGATGAGGTATAGGAAGTATCCCGCACTGGTTTTCACATGAACTAAGGCGTCTGTCTCATCTCATGTGGTATACTGGTGACAGGGAGGTGGGGATTATAATTTTCAGAATGAGTTGGATGGTGTATTTCTTTCTATCCTAAAATATATAATTTTACCTCCAAGATAATGAAGATACATTTCCTCTAAATTCTGTCTCATACCTATTCTATTAGTGTAAATATGTGGACAACTAATATGGGTATTAAGACACTGTGAATTTAAATGAAATAAAATAAGAAACAAAGAGTTATTTGAAATGTGAGCATTTAGAGATTTAACTTGTTTGTTTGCATATATTTGTACGTAAACATTCACTTTTAAATATAAATAGGATTTTCTAAAACAAGTTGGGAATCTATTTGTATTTAATATTAAGTGCCTGGAACCTTTAGAGGACAGTAAATATATACAGATTTTTTTTTGTAAGTCAGCTATAAATTTATTTCTTAATTCGTTACCTCATGATTGCTAAGAAAGATAAGGAGGACATTGATGTTTGTAAGTCAGCTTTAAATTTATTTCTTAATTCGTTACCTCATTACTTAATGATTGCTAAGAAAAATAAGAAGGAAATTGATGGAAGATCTATATATTTTAATTTTAGCACAGCGTATTACTTACTACCTGTTCAGATTTTATGCATATGTACTAACTATCCTGGTGATCTAAGGCTGAGTAAGGTTGAATTTAAGTGAAGTGAACCCGCATTTACGTGGAAAGAGAGAGTGGAGAACAATTTAGGAAAAACCACCTTCATTACACCCGACTGGATTTTGAAACCCAATCTCTCCATTGTCAACAGTCTAGTTTACTGTGTGAGTAGTGCGTTAGACCATGCGGCCACCGAAGTAGGTCTATATTTTGTTGAAAAATACTTGTTTTATCCCTTCGAATACACTTCCGAATATAGGCATATATATATTAAATCCACTTATAGGGTAGGGATGATGGTATGGAAATGCATTCTCATTTGCGAGAAGAAAGAGTGTAACTACATTTAGGGAAATATACACCATCAGTACACCCAGATGGGATCTAAACGCCAAACTCACCCAATTTAATATCTAAGTATGTAGAAAGAGGGCCGCCTTATGCCGTCGGGTTCGATACAAACCAAATAAAATTTATTATTTATGCAATATATTGCTTATACATAGTTATGTGAAAAGTAGACTTCCCTACATACATTCAAAAAATTTAAGAATCAAATAAGCATGGCTATTATGTATGCTTTTAGTGAGGATTACTCCATCTAGATATCTTATTCTGAAGATTGAAAAATTACACCTGGACACAGGAATCAAACCCAGGACCTTTGGCTTAGTACGCCAATGCATGGGACGATTCCTGGATAGCTCAGTGGAAAAGTATTGGCGTACTAAGCCAAAGGTCCCGGGTTAGTTTCCCATGTCCAGGTGTCATTTTTAGATTTTCAGAACATTTAAAAAATGATTAATGCATCATTTTGAGACACTCGCCTCGGTGGCGTAGTTGGCTAACACGCTAGTTTCGTGTTGAGCTCGACTGCTTAGGACGGGGAAATCGAGGTTCGAATCTTGGTCGGGTGAACTGGGGGTGGTTTTTCCTAAATGGTTTTCCACTCTCCCTCCACGCAAATGTGGGCTCACTTCCTCTAACTCAATCTTCCCAATTCCTAATCCACTAGCGTAATTAGTACTTAAAGCGTATAACCCGAACGGGTAGTAAGACGCGGTGTTAAATAATAATATTAATAATAACAAACATTAAGTACCCAGCATTGCAAAAATACATTAGTATCATATGTACAGTAGCCCCATGGCTTCTTTGGTGCTGACTGACAGCTTTGAAAAGTTACTAAACCAAATTATGTATCCCTACGCCGAATCAAATAAACTGCAAAAACATGTGTTTAGCAGCTGTCACTTCTGACGGTCAAAATTTAAGAACGGGGAAATCGAGGTTCGAATCTTGGTCGGGTGAACTGGGGGTGGTTTTTCCTAAATGGTTTTCCACTCTCCCTCCACGCAAATGTGGGCTCACTTCCTCTAACTCAATCTTCCCAATTCCTAATCCACTAGCGTAATTAGTACTTAAAGCGTATAACCCGAACGGGTAGTAAGACGCGGTGTTAAATAATAATATTAATAATAACAAACATTAAGTACCCAGCATTGCAAAAATACATTAGTATCATATGTACAGTAGCCCCATGGCTTCTTTGGTGCTGACTGACAGCTTTGAAAAGTTACTAAACCAAATTATGTATCCCTACGCCGAATCAAATAAACTGCAAAAACATGTGTTTAGCAGCTGTCACTTCTGACGGTCAAAATTTAAGTATACACCTAAATGTTTACTGTCAGAAGTCATCTGTAATTTGTCAGTCAACACCAAAGAAGTCATGGGGCTACTGTAGTTCAGCTGTGTATGTTAAAATAATGTCCCTATCAAATCTTGTTAAAATGTGTCAAATGCATTTTGCAGAAATCGCGGAACAGACAGGCAGTCAGACGAGATACTAAACAGTCGAATAAAAATAGAATCTCACTCCGTTCTGTTAATAATATAACATCATCGATAGTATAAACGAGATGCTGGCTTCTTTATCTAGTGATTAGATACTTATTTAGAGGTCCTGGGTTCGTTTCCAGCAGTACTGTAAGTATTATTCCTGAACGAAAATTGTTCTTATGATTGCCATGGACTTGTTAAATAGGTTTAAATTGGTTTCAAGGGCCGGTTTCATATTCAGAGTGAGTGCTCTTCAAGTGCAGTGCTGTACTAAATGCAGGACTACACCTATCTAAACTCGAATAGAATGGGCCAGTTTGATATGAGAAACTGGCCCATTCAATTCTAGTCCAAGTAGGTGTCACCTTGTGTTTAGTATAGCATCACACTTGAAGCGTACTAAGTCTGAATATGAAACAGGCCCCAAATGATCGTCATAGTTATAATTACATATCATCTTGTCGAAGTAATCACACTTAGATGGTGCCTCACCCTCAGAAGAAAGTTACATAACCATCACTGCCAGTAGAAACCCAGCGATGTCTAATTGACCAACCATAGAAGCATACACACAAAAAAAGGGGGGTTTACCAGAACGTAATACGATTCTTCCATCTTATTTTTAACACTAGATATAATGCCATATCTCTACATATTAGTTCAGTAGGTAGTGTGTCTGTCTTCTGAGCTTAAATTCTCGTGTTCGACTCCCGGTATGACTGAAAAATCTACCATTGATGAAATGTGTGTTTACCCTGTCACAGTGATAAATTAACGGCCAGGGACTGGATGTTGTGCCTGTCCTAGTCTTAAGTTATATTATAAGGCACATGAAGGAAGCTACGACAGGCCTAGCAAGCCAGTATTGGAAAATACATGACTTGAATTAAAAAGTTATTCAAGCCACAGGCTGTAAACAGTAATGAATATATAAAAAAAACGTAATGCGCCATGCAGCTTAATGTTTAATTTTCTACCATCAGTATAGTAATCTATCACCTTGAATCTTGAAACGATTCAATACCATTAACATTTCTTTCATTTAATAGAGTATAAACCAACCCCCCCNTGACTTATCGCAGCAAGAAGGAAGGTTTCCTCGTAACCTCTTGCAGTTCTTGACATTGACGTAATGTCACTCTGTAGCGATTACAAAGCCTTACAGTAACAAAAACCCTTTAGGCTAGAACCAATATGGCGGTTAGAGGAGGAGAGCGCACAGGTTTCGTGGGTTCTTGTTAGAGTGGTAACAACGCACTCTTCCGCCCTCGCCCAAACAATACGTGTCATTCAAACCCCCTTGATGCGACACCACTTCATTCTTCACACGCCACTTAACACAATCACGGAGCAAAGGAGGTGAAGGATCTCTTAGGTACTTAACATAGCTCTTAGCTAATTTCGTACTTTCACAAATCAGGCTGAATGATTTAGATAGTGATATCGCATTTCAATGGTAGATTTGGGAAAATTAATAGTAACCTACTTCAAAGTTGTGCATAATTTTTTACTTACTATATGGCATTAGGGACGCTAAAAAGTTCCTTGCCGCACTTACAAAAGTACACCACCTATCCCTATCTTGAGCTAATTCTAACCAGCCCACCTTATTACACCCTATCCCTAATTTGAGATAGTTCTATCCAATACCCCTCATTACACCATATCACTATCTTAAGATAGTTCTATCCAATACCCCTCATTACACCCTATCACTATCTTAGGATAGTTCTATCCAGTACCCCTCATTACACCTTATCCTTACCTTGAGCTAGTTCCACCCAGTCCACCTCATCACACCCTGTCTCTTTCAGGTCCATTCTAATGTTATCCTCCCAACAGCGTATAGGTCTTCCTAATGGCCTCTTTCCATTGTGTTTCCAGTCAATAACCTGACTAAAGTTCTAGAATCCCCCAATCGGGCTGCACGTCTTCTTGCCCACAGATATGATTATTTATCACCTTAATAATGTCTTGTGATGAGTAAAGGGTATGTGACTCACAATTATGTAACACCCTTCAATCTCCGGTGATATCATCTCTTTTTGGACCAAATATCGTCTTAAATACCTTATTCTAGAACACCATAAATTTGTTTTCGTCATGTAAGGTTGGAAACCACGTTTCACAACCATAGAGAACAACCGGTAAAATTATTGCTTTGTTTATTCTGAGTTTTACATTCCTTGAAAGCAGGCGAGATGATGAAATACTTTTTTTTTATTAAGTTTATTATAGGTTGTTTCAAAAATCACTAGTTATCTGTAAACTATCTATTAGTAGATAACCTCAGTAAAACAAAAAATATTTTGATAATCATATGAAATAATTTTTAGACAAAAAAAAATCTAATAATATATTTTTTAGTCTGTATTCCACTCTATAAAATGGTGGGATTGAATTCAGAAAAATAATTTGTATAATGTTGTATAACATAAAATCAAATAGAACACAATATTTTTTGTTTAACTTTTCCCAATTTCTTTGTTGTCAAATTAATTATGCAGAAACCCCACCATTTGATACATTCTCTGGTTAGAACATAATCGTATAACAGCTAATATCCCAGTTAATCAGCCGAAATAGGCCCTTAAACTAATCACTATTTAGAAAAAGGATTAATCAGTCCATTTGCCAAGTGTTGATCAGGTTTCACAAATCTTTATTTAAAACGGTTTCAAAATCTTGACAGAATCCTACGTATATATGATTCTCATTTATATTTATTAATTTTAGCTCTGAATTAGCACCCATTTGGGTTTTACGAATATTGATTTATGAGTCATCAACGTGAATGTTGGTTTGAGGTGCTTCCCACCCATCCGGAGCTGGGCAACCCCTTGACAGGTTAATGCTGACCGTACCTTCTGGTAGAAAGCAAATGTACTAAGGAAGCTAAGAAAGTTCTGTGGCTTCCTGTAGTTTTCCGCACTGGATTTCTACGAGCGAGCGAGAAAGAAAATGTCACAATTGACACTAGACCTACGTCTTTCCCGAAGGAAGTCGTGCTACTGTTTTTAATCGCTCATTAAAAGGAATTCGTCGACCTTGTGTGGGCTTGTACCCACCAACATTGGGTCCTGAGGCGAACAATTTACCCGAAACCACCTTGGTCAACTTTTACGAATATAACATACATCAATTATTACACTAAAGAGCTGATAAAGGTAGAATTTTAAAGGAAAGATAACTGCATTTACGCGAAAGAAGCGTAAAAAATCATTTAGGAAGAACCAACCTCAGAAAACCCAGCCGGGAAATAGAACCCCAGCCTCTCCTTCACTGGCAAACCAGACTGAATGAGCCTGACCCTTAGACCACGTGCCCACAATAGCGAATGTTTCCCTTTATGATATAACGTGATGCATTAACCATGGATGCAGATAGTGGATCCTCCTATTTACGTTGCACCATGCCTCAACTACCTTTCAACCCCTTCAACTCTTGAAATAGTTAGTAATCGTACTTAGTACGTTTCAACCATATATTGAACGCCACGTCAAGCATTAAGGGGAGAGGGGGAGAAACATATTTTTGTGTGTGAAGTGAAAAGAGAGGGAGGTAGATGTAATATATATGGAGATTAATGCCAACACTACATTGAGAATTATTGGTGCTGAAATTTCTATTGTCTAATTTATCTTTACTTAATGTATTTTGTGTGTTGATGGAGGGGTTAAAAGCTTCTCATAGGTACTATACGTAGTACTCCACAAGTACGTAATGGATAATAGCAAATGCTTATTGTTATTTTGTTCTGAAGAGGGATGAGAATTTCGTTGTATTGATGGAGTTGGGTGCAAAGTTTGAGAATACTTTGTTCGTTACAGAATAGGCGCAGCTGAAAAGAACTTTTTTTTATGATATACTCTCCTCCCCCTTTATTTATCAATTGATTTTTTCAATGAGGCTTAAAAAGTAGAATCTTACTTTAGATAATATAGATGACTTGATTCAAGCTTTTGAAACTTTATTGAGATTAATATTTGTGAAAAAGAATATGGTTTGGCTATTGAGAAACTCATCTTTGCAAAGTTTAAGTCTTGTCATTTTGTTGATTTGAGATAATCTAAGCAATTCCTTAAAAGTGTGCAAAACTTATAGAATTAAATGATTAGTCAATAATTAAACCCTACACACATATACATACCTAATAATGCCGTTACCTTATGGGGTAGGCAAGAAGTTGTTGTCCATTCAGATCATGAAACAACTCCGTGCTTTAATCCATCTTCGCTAACTTTCTCCACACTTCCCTATCATATATACTCCCTTTGCTTCAACAACATAATACACCAAGTCATACATGCTCTATTTTCTTAAAACTCTTAATGTTTATCTTTATAAAATATAACCGCGTCTTACACTATTGGCTTACTTGTATCTTTCGCTATGATAATATCACTGTGACACACACACACACACACACACATGTATTCTATAATAATATTAATAATATTAATCTCCTTTTGGTAGTTTGTGAGATATTTTTCTCAGTCGACATTTGCTATCTTTTTCCTAGACAATTTTGCTGAATTTACTTAAAGCTAACGCTCCTAATCCTCTCTGTTCAAACTAATTAAAATTTACCAGGTTATCTCAGTGCCAGCTTATTTGTCTGTCTCAGAGCCGGGGGCTCGAATCCCAGCTGGGGACACCAGTTATAATGAAGTGTAGATTTAGTTGATTGGGTGAAGCAGAAAGGGGGAGATGGGGTGATTGTTTAGTTAAAATAAGTATAAATCTTTTCCTTGTGTGAATAATTCTGCCATATTTCTTAATTACCCTTTAGAAATATTTCTCATTATATTTTTAGTTACTAAACCCTATATTAAACATCTAATTGATAATAATATATTGGTATCAGTGTTATTTGAGAGTATACCGAATGGGTAGTAAGAATCATAATAATTAGATAATAAATATTAATTAACTTTCCACTACTTCAAAGAACCAATTACATTTTTATATGTACACACGATGCGTTCATTAAATTGATTATTAAACTAAAGAATAAATCCTAATCTAAGGTTTCTGTAAGTTAAATATTTTATTTGATCAATTATTAAATAACATTTTTTAACTAAACTAAAGTATATTTTAGTCAAATATATTCATGAAATTAAGTTAATAAAATATATCTTAGCCCTTATAGTTTACTAATTAGCTTTGTATATATAAATATCATGTTGGGAAGAACATTTTAGAAGATAAAAACACATTTTTAAGCTCGGTATTAATAATGTGTTACTATATTATTTGCATGATTATATCAGTATACAAGGTGTTTGGAATTTCATATAGTTTGTTTGAACAAAAAGTAATACAAAATCCCTATACACTTACATCCGGCAAAATATGCTAATATCATTAAATTGTTTTCAAATTTTTGACGTACAAAGCTAGTAGATCAAAGCTGTTCAAGCATGCGTTTATAACAAGTTGCATAGGAGCTAGGCGCACAGCACTACACAATGACAAGCACTTCTATCATGTAGGACCGTTAATGATGACACTCAGAATGTATTCGCATTTCTAGTTGGACTGGTGTGTTGTTTACTATTAATTGTGGTATGTTCTGCTGCCATGCTCCAAGATGTCGAGGTGTGAAATGCCACGCGCCTAACTCCTATGCAACCTATTATACACGCATGCATGTACAGCTTTGCTCTCCCGGCGCTGTACGCTGAAACTTTGAACACAATTTAATGGTATTAGCATAGTTCACCTAATGTAAGTGTATAAGAATGTTCTATTACTTTTGGTTCAAACAAATGTTATGTTCAGTTTGGGCTTTGAGTTTCCAAAAATCCCGTATATAGGCCTAATATATTTAATATATAAAAGAAGTTTTGGTAACGTTTATAGCAGTCAAACACTGTATTTACTGTCATTTTCCTACTTTATGTAAAAATAATCAAAATAATCACTTTGTCTTAAAAATTTACAAACACTACTTTATAATTAAACTGATACAGTGATTAATGTGGGAATATTTTGGCGTAGCACCAAATAAACTTTCCTTAGATGGAAATTTTATTAAAATTTAATTTAGTAGTTTTGTTGTTTAGATATAATTAAAAAATGACGCATGTACATTTGAATTTTAGTAATGCTTATCTAATATTTAATTAGAGTGTAGATATGTATGCTGAATTACAAATATGTCAAACATTTCCCCTTTGTAGACAGGTGTAATGGCGGCGCAATCAATAGCATTAAATTAATTTTAAATGTTGTCTAGTGTGTAAGAATAATGATAACGTACCATTAATGTACCTCATGACCTACTGAAAGGAATTGATAATGTCACCAGCACAGGCAGACTAAGTTTTAAATATCGCATGAAATAGTTTACCGATGACGGTGTAGTTGGATATCTAATCCCGATCGGGAGTAATGATTACTGATTTTTAGTCCTAAAGTGTATTTATTTGACCGGCAGCTCTGAGTTAGTGGATGATTTAGTATTTTAATTAGTATGCTAAACACAAGGGTTGTTAATTATTTAATCTAAAGAGTATAAATATAGAGATTATCTCCCGCATTAGCGTACAGAAATGATGTAGAAACTACATTTAAAACCACATGTTCCACTCAATGAAAACCAAGGGGATTGTGAGTTTATTGTCTTTGACGTTAAAACAACCTTTAGAGTAATGTATTATTGCGTGTCTGGGCTAAGCTATTCGTATACCAGTAGTGAGAATATTAGCCGGTACTAAAGTACTGTTGTTTCCCAGGGGAAGCCCGAATGTACTATTCATACATCCTTTTCCGTCGAGGCTTTACCCATGTCATGATAAGATGAGGTGATAATAATAATAATATTTAGCACCGCGTCTTACTACCCGTTCGGGTTATACGCTTTAAGTACTAATTACTCTAATGGATTAGGAATTGGGAAGGTTGAATTAGAGGAAGTAAACCCGAATTTGCGTGGAGGGA
>CABEEJ010001997.1:43305-95798 GCA_901482245.1 Timema douglasi
ACCCGACCGAGATTCTAACCTCGATCTCCCCGTCCTCAGCAGTCGAGCTCAACACGACAAGCGCGTTAGCCAACTACGCCACTGAGGCGGGTTAAGATGAGGTGATGGTGATGATATTAGGGTGTAGAACCAGTAGAAATTCCTAAACCTAGCTTAAGGCTAATTAATCAAACCCTCGTGACCGTTGGGGTAGCTCCTCTTTCCGGAAAAATAAATATCCAAGGTAGCAGCTGGGAATCGAACCTGGAACCCTTAAGCTCGTAGCCATGTGCATTGACCACTTCACCATGGGGCTAGTTATATCTAAAATATCCATACATTATTGATGATCACTTTACTCCACTTGTCTCCAATACCTGCTTTGATAGTTACGATCCTTTAAATAAAGGACTGGATATATAATTAATTAGAAGTAAATACATCAGGGTAAAATATTATTTCACAGATGGTATACAAGATAAACTGGAGAGGTTAGAATTCATATTGGACTGACAGACGACTGGTTGGTTAAAGTTGGTATTAATCTGTAATACCTAGTGAATGATGTGAGTGTAATCTACTGTAGAGTGCAGCGCTACAAAGGTGTTTACAGTAGTCAATTGAACCAACAAAGTGTCGGCTGTGCTACAGCGAAGTAGGAAACCAGAGTTGGACTTTTTTATTTTAATACCCGTTTGTATTATACACTTATGTACTAATTACGCTAGTGTTTTTTAGGGATTAGAAAGGTTTTATTTATAGGAACTGTACCTGAATTTGCGTGGAGTTATAGGGGGAAATGGTTTAAAAAAAACTCTCAGTACACCTTAACGAGATTAGAACCTAGATCTCCCCGTTAACGGTAGTCTAGTCCATTACGGGAGTAGTGCGTTAGACCATGCGTCCGGCGAAGTGGAGGATTTGGACTTAAGATAAGGGACGTATGTATAGTATAAATTCTGTTGTCAACCAAGATTCCAGCATTAAAAATTAAAACCAGCTCAGGTTAATTGGAGGGTTATTTTATCTCTAAATTTAAATTAAATAAACAACGCTGAGTCGCGCAAATAAAGGGCACTAAATACAACGAAACGGAAGAGTGGCTAAATTACGAGATGATCCGTTCATTAATAAATAGACGGGTGTTGTAGGGGGTAAGGTGTCGGATTTCTGTTGTGGGGTCCAGGGTTCAATCCTCGGTCCCGGCACAGATCTATCTGATTACCAAACTCTTCCTTCACCTCTGACAAGACATCTTGTGAATGTGAGGAATGCCAGGCCTCCACCGTGGTTTGGATTCCACGTTAAACTGTAGGTCCTTCATTTCATCTCACAATCACCCTACCATTACACATTAGCGTAAGTGCGTATAGCCCGAACGGGTAGTAAGACGCGGTGCTAATAATAATAATAATAATAATAATTAATAGACTAGTGTTAAGAGTACTCGCTGGCTCATGGAAATTGTAAGTATACCATAATTTTGGTAAAAAAAGACAGTTTAGAAAATAGAGACAACTTTTTGTGGCCAACATTGCTAACATTTTATAATGTTATCATCAATACCTTGTTGTTATTATTATTATTATTAGCACCGCGTCTTACTACCCGTTCGGGTTATACGCACTTACGCTAATGTGTAATGTTAGGGTGATTGTGAGATGAAATGGAGGACCTACAGTTTAACGTGGAATCCGAACCACGGTGGAGGCCTGGCAATACCTTGTTAATATGTAGGTATTGATAGTATCTATAAAATGTGGCAAGCATATTACTTAACGTATGAATACATTAAAATTGATTTGGTAACATTTGTAGCTGGCAGATAGTATTCTTCCTACCAGGATCTTAAAATAGTGACAAGTTGTTTGCCATGTTATTTAATTTTATAAACATTTATTTAATAATTTTTGGTTATTTATTTGTTTGTTTGGAAAAAAATAATTGTTTCTACAACAATTTATTGAATATATCTATTAATTTTTATCCCCCGATTTAATTAATTAATAATCACCAAACCGTAAAAATTTACCCAAATACGATGGATGACAATTATTGGTATGATTCAAATGGGGTTTTCTAATGTAAATAGGGACCAGTTAAGAGTTTTTTTTACAACTGCTTGATTTTCTATTATTATTATTATTATTATTATTATTATTATTACCACCTCGTCTTACTACCCTTTTGGGTTGTACGCACTTACGCTAATGTGTAATGGTAGGGTGATTGTGAGATGAAATGGAGGACCTACAGTTTAACGTGGAATCCAAACCACGGTGAAGGCATTCCCCACATTCACAGGTTGTGATTAATACACGTCTTGTCAGGGGTGAAGTAAGGGTTTGGGAATCAGATAAATCTGTGTCGGGTCCGGAGATTGAACCCCGGAACCCAGCACAGAAGTCCGACACCTTACCCCCTAGACCACCAGGTTGACTGACTTTCAGTTAGTTGAATATTTAATTGAAGTGTGTTTTAACTCAATATAAGGTTAAATAATCGTTAAAAACTATGCAATGCTCAATCCTTTATCACAAAATCTTATATAACGGACAAGAAACATAGTTTAGTTTGGATTTACGATTTATAATCATTCATAGGTGTAAATTTAGAAGGATGTAACTTTTACAGTAAATACTGCAACTAACTATTTGTTTATTTCCTGTTTAGATTATCTCTCAGTAATTATGATATGAAAACTATATTATTTATGTATACATACATTTTAAAGGCAAATTCAACGGCAAAAAACAAATCCTATTATATCATAGCACCACTCTTCTTTCAGAGAAAATTAATATGTTCCAATTTTAATCTTTTACATTCAACTACTTTACAAAAGCTTAAACCCCCTCAAACGAAACCAAAATCCTTATGAGTTCCGGAGAGAAACAAAAATATTCACACAAAGAATAAAAAAACCAAACATATAAATGTAATGTTTACTTTATCTCTGAATAGTCCAGAGAATAAAAAAAAAGTAGGGACAGTACACCATCTGGTAACTTTGATTAATTTGCAAAATGTCGTATGAAATAATACAAATTAGCTTTAGTGTGTGTTTTGCGAGTGTGCGTGCCTAGTGAAGGACTCGCGAGAGGGGTGGGTTACACAACGGGTTGAGAGGGGGAAGGATAGTAGGGTCGTATTGCGATGGTGACGTCATTAATCAAACTAACCCTCGTACCCCTTTTCCGTATATACAAGAGTTGAGTAGTGGTAATGTAGCTTATTTTAATCCGCGCCCTGTGTCTCCCTACATTTTGTGTTAAGCCCTTGGTCGCCGCATCGACAAAACCACGATAGCCCGTCTGCCGGATGGGGGCCTCACTATACAACAACACAAGGTCTTGAAAAGTAAACATTGGCCACTTTTCAAAAGCCAAACTAAACATGCTCCCCTCCGTCATACACTCTTCCCATATTGGAGAAAAATATGCTCTAAATTTTGTTTAATATATCTTCGAGAAATTATATCTATACTGTCGGTGCCCTGATGGTCTAGGGGTAAGGTGTCGGACTTCCCCCACAGATTTATTTGATTGCCAAACCCTTCCTTCACCTCTGACAATACGTGTATTAATCACAACTTGTGAATGTGGGGAATGCCGGGCCTCCACCGTGGTTCGGATCCCACGTTAAACTGTAGGTCTTCCATTTCATCTATCAATCACCCTACCATTACACATGAGTGTAAATGCGTATAACCCGAACGGGTAGTAAGACACTTAATAAATCAGGTTTTATTGTATTCAATAGAAACGATTTTATTATTTCATCAATTCATATTAGCAATTCTTTGCTTTGTAAAAGCTATAAAATTCTTTATTTAGGATGAGTAAGCAGGAAGTATTAATTTTCTCGAAAAAAAAATTGTTTTAAATTTTTTTATCAAATGAGTTATCTGATTTTCATCCCCGGAAGCTTCAATTTGTTATTACTTGAAGAGGAGGTATCCTGTTTCTGTTAATTTTGGGGTAAGGCATGTGTCTACCGCACAATACTTCACCCTTGCACCGCCTCAGAACGTGAGCTACGCTTTTCATCTGTCAACTGTTTGTTCGCTGGCAAGCAGCAAAGGCAACTCCCCGGAGATTTGTTAGGGAGAAAGAGTAGGGAGGGAGGTTCCCTGGAAAACCACGCTTCTACAGTGTAAACTAGGCTAGAGGGAATTACAAGATAAACATGATTAATAAATATTCTTCACCATTCTACTCGTAACCTTCTTCTCGGGTGAACACTTTATACCTTTCTTTTTGTATATTGTTTTTATGTTTCTTTTTTTACTTGACTTCTTTCAGAGTAGAAAAATTAGAACATATTTATTTAAACGTTTCTTGTGGAAATACACTAAAAGGAAAGCCAGACATATTTTTTTAAATACGCCTTGGTTTTTATTCTTAGATGTATTAATCATAAACGTTTCAAAAATACAAATAGAAGTGGCTAGATAAGGGAGCGTGAGCTACCTATTTTCAATAGGTGTAAGGGGGTCATATATGACTCAAAAAAGCCCAAAGATAAAATGAACCGTAAATAGTTTGTAGGTTTTAAAATATTTCATAATCAATTCTTAAATAGTAATATATTTTTAAAATCCTGAATTTAATATAAGTACATTTTAATAATTGGAAGGTTTACGTTATTTTTGAGATTATGATAATATAATAAAAACAATTTGTGATGTGTGAGGGATGGAATTTCTAGCAAAAATTTATGGACCCCTCCTAATGGTAGGTCTATAATATTATTTCCTGATGTGTGAATTACTTTCCACACCCTTCAGAAACCTCTAGATGACCTATAAAGACGAAACTTTGGAAGCGTGTAGCGACTTCTCTCACACTTAAAGTTATAATCACGCGACTGTAATTCTTCTTGGGTTCAAGAGTGGACTATGTGGCATTGGAAGAAGAAAAATTTTTTACAAAGACGGTGCGAATCATAAGTGATCAACAACAGTAATCTAGGTCTGATATTATCAATTTGAAAAGCTGTAATCAAAACCAAGAAGGTTTTTGATATCATTTTATATATAACTAAACATTTTTTTAGTATCCATTCGGGCTATACGTCTCTGTACTAATCACGCTAATGTGTTAGGGACTAAAGGTTGAATTTAGAAGAAGTATACCAGCAATTTGATGAAGGTAGAGTGTAAAACTATTTGGGAAAAACCATCCTCATTAAACGCGACCGGCATTCGAACCTCAATCTTTCTAATATACACAGTCCAGTCTATTGCGAGAGTGATGCCTAAGACCATTCGGCCACCGAAACTGGACATTTTATATTGAATTAATATTAGTACTTTCAAAATTATGATTATTAAACATTAAAATAATAAGATTACTAACACTTAAATATGAGGGGGATTTGAGTGAGAGTAAGGTATTTTTATTTTATTTATTTACTAGACTCCTACTGGGTTTCTAAATTTATCATTGAATATATTTAACAATAATAAATATAAATTTCTCATAATGAGGCGTGTGTAAAAGGATGTGCTTGTTTCCGGTTTCTGTTGCTGACAGTATTGACTTCCACATCGATGCGAGTCAATTTCATGTTCAAGGAGTTCAACAATAATTGTAGTATGTTTCAAAATTAGGTTTTGATAGCTAATATAAACTAAAGTCCAACTTCATGGATTTACAAATATGAGAAAGGTAGCAATACTTTTAAATATTCAGTATAAATAGTTGGATGCATTTTTTGAACATACATAAAATGAATCAAAACTCCATTAATTTTTCGCATTTAAAATTCATTATTAACATGTTGTCTTTGAAGAGATCGATACTTTTTCATTGGCCTTTTTATAATCGTTTTTTCAATTTCTCCCTTCAACCTGATTTTTTATTTTTAAATAATTATAAATTGTTTGCATTAGAAAATTTTCGTGACCAACCAAAAGTTCGGTTGGTGACCCAATAGTGGGTTTGGGGACCGCTACTCTAAAGAGTAAGGTATGGTAAGATTACATAGAATAAAATGCAACAACCTAGGTGTGTTAAGATGATTGAAAAATCACATTTATAAACCACATGTGGAAGATTATTCTTAGGACGCCCGATTAAGATTCGAACGTTTACCTCTAGCTTATAGCAAACCTGACACCATAGACTGTGGGACCATTAAACTATATTAACACTTTTGGGGGGATAATTGTAACAGTAATGGCTCAAAATTTTACTAGCCTATCTTATTTCATGTGAAAACTACAATATTTATATAGTAAGACTTTATCTAAATAATACTTAATATATTATAATATAAGTATTATTATAAACCAGTGCATAGTAATTGTTTTAAACACTGTCACTTATTACACCAATATCAAAGTAGATTTAGGTTTATTTAGCATAGTGGTTCAAAGCCACTATTAAACTACTAGTTTCTTGTAGTAAATAATTTTTAATTTCCTCACAGCAAAAATACATAAACAAATTTTAGCTACATAATTTTCTTTAGCAAATCTTTATATACTTAAACTAGTGATCAAATGTTTATTCTATTAAGTACCAACATAATCAAATATAATAATGAATGCATATTTGTATATGTAAACAAAACTATTTGATAAAAACCTTAAGTGCTATTGAATCCCTGACAATTCAGAGTAAGTTAAAAATGAATCATTATTAGGTATACTTTTGCAATTCTTATATTAGAATTATTCATATTTATATATTGATTAATTCAATCCAACACCCTAGCTCAGTTGGTAGCGTGTCTGTATACTGAGCTAAGGGTCACAGGCCCAATTTCCGGCATGGCTGAAAAATGTATATTTGGTGAAATGTAGGTTTAACCTTTTATAGTGATGAATTAACAACCTTTCCTAGTCTCAAGTTAGATGATGAGGCATATGAAGCTATGACAAGCCTAGCAAGCCGGTAGAGGAAAATATATGGTTTGAATAAAATAGGGTGACCTGGCGGTCTAGGGGTAAGGTGTCAGACTTCTGTGCTGGCGGCCGGGGTTCGATCCTCGGTCCCGGCAAAGATTTATCTGATTACCAAAACCCTTCCTTCACCTCTGACAAGACATCTTGTGAATGTGAGGAATGCCAGGCCTCCACCGTGGTTCGGATTCCACGTTAAATTGTAGGTCCTTCATTTCATCTCACTATCACCCTACCATTACACATTAGCGTAAGTGCGTATAACCCGAACGGGTAGTAAGACGCGGTGCTAATAATAATAATAATAATAATAATAATAAAATAGTGACCAAGGCCACATGCTGGAAATAGTAACGACTGTAAAAATAAAAGATTAATTCATTATTATATCATAATTGTTCACACTATTTATAAAGTACAAACTAACAACTAATTTAAACGAACATTTTTAAGTTCCCGTACAAATTAATGTCCTTCACATCAGATATGGGTAGTTTATATCCTCAACTCTTCGGTTATCATCCCAAAAGATATCTTCATATTAAAGTTCCATTACACTAAAATCTCGGTTGGCACCTCATTAAATCTGCTATATCTGACGTGGAATGATTAGATTGAAACATAATTAGAGAACTTTTAACTCTGATTTACACCGCGATAAAATATAAACATTTTGCGTAACCTACGGCAATATGTAACGTGTATCTCCCTTCAACGTCATACCTTCCCGACATTTTGAAATTGCCTACAAGACTTCCAGAAATATTTGCTTAAAACATTGTAATGTGATAGTGTCAGAGATACAACAAGGTTTTAAACTAATATGTCACATTACATTTTGCACATTATATGATTGTTTTACAAAAGTAGATTATTTTAAGAGCATGCTATAAACCAATGTTCTCATTAAACATCTTCAAATATATTTGAAAATCTAGGTTCTATGCATAAGGTACATATCAATTAAGATATAATTTAAGGGATGAGGAAAGCAGATTTTAAAGAAAATGTACCCACATTTGCGTGAGGTAGAGTAGGTAAACCTCTTAGAGAAAGCCACATTCAGTATATCCAATCGGTATCTGAACCATAATCTACCCGTCACCAGCAATCAGGCCTAATGCGAGATAAACGCGTTAGACCATACAACTTTCGGTACAAGTCTTCAGTTGTTACCGTAACATCAGCGGTGGACAGGAGACACAAAAACAATTTAAAAAAAGTCCATACAAACATGTGTCCCACTTTATCTTGTTTCAGAGTAATAGTTACATTTGTAATCGACTTGTCGCCTATGTTAGTTGATTTCCCGTTAAGCTTGATTTATGATTTTAAACAAATTAAGAATCATATGTCGTGGCAACGTTGAATAACTGCACCGTGCTAGCTATGCCAAACCCACATCGGTGGTCACATTGTCTAAATCGTCACTCTAGCACTATATTGGTAGTCGGGTTCCTAGCTGGGTGGATTAAGAGTATTTTTTCCTGAATATTTTTCCACTCTAACTTAAAGCAAACTTGCGTAGATTTACTATATTATTATTATTATTATTATTATTATTATTATTATTATTAGCACCGCGTCTTACTACCCGTTAGGGTTATACGCAGATTAACTATAAACTATATAATTATCAGCCTAAGACCATTAGTATAAATATACTGATATCTCAGAAGGCAGTAGCATATCTGATGCACAAACAAACTATTGATTAATTATTATCATATTATATCATCACTATTATTATTCGGGTACTTAACGTAAACCTTATGAACAAATTAATTATAAATCAACGCATGCCTTACAAACTAGTGTAGTTTTATAACAAACACATCATATTGTCCTCCAATCGTTGATTCTTAACTGTGAAAGGGACGGTCCAAATTTCCTTACATATGAATTTTCCATACCATATCGGGGTTTGAACCAGGAAAACTTATCTCAATATGTATACACCCTATTTACAGAACTAAATTTTTCTTCTCTAAAATTGAAGGCGCTTATGAAACAGTAAACGACTGTTGAAGAGGTTAATAAATTTTGAGTTTTGACCTAGTTTTTTTTAAAGCATATGGCATATTTGACCGCGAGAAATAGAATATCTAGTTTGATCACCGTGTATGTAGACTTTTAAGTTTTATCAACTCTGTGGGAATAGAACGTTTTCTAGGGTAGACCGTGGAGGTTGGCTACACGTCATACCTTTAATGATTCAACATGATGAGAGTGATTATGAAGGTGTGAATCTAATTTAAAGTGAACTTAACTTAAGTCTAATTAACCGTAACATGATGACCATAGGAACAGTTCACTTTTCGGCAAAAGTACATATGATATCGTCAGGAATTGAACACGGGACTACTAGAACAAGAGACAGGTCAGCTTTGACCGACTGAAGAAGAATAATAAAGTATATACTCTGATAAAATCTGTCTTAGACTGTTCTAGATATTGCTTTTGTGTTTTTGTTTACTGAGAAAAACACTACTAGAATATATTGTGAAAGAAATAAAAGTTATTGAAAAAATATTACTTTACACGTCCTTTAAAACTCACAGTAACATATTCCCTAGATCTACATGAGTATTTGGGGTTAAATATTTCACGCAAAAGCAAATATATTCTTCACTTCAAGTTCTGCCATGCATTCTCCAAATAGAAACTTGTTACTTTAGCTCACTGACTTTTTGGACGGATAACCCTGAAAGCGATTCTGTGCTCTGAAACGTTCCATATTTCAGGTGTCTACCATTTTCAACGTCATTTACTTGAAGTGACAAGAAACCCTTGAGAATTATTCATTTTCTACCTCTTCTATACAGGCTGCGTCATGGAAGAACGAAGACAAGACATTGACCTTCTTAGATATCGAATAAACAATATTTATGAAGTTAGAGAAAATAAAATTTAAATTGGAATATGATAAGCTACTATAGTTATTGGTTGTATTAAAAGTCATCTAAAAAGTATCTCCGTGATTTCAAAATTAAATATTCATAGAAAAAATTAAACAATATATTATAACTGACTTGAATAATACAGGCCTATGGCGTAGTTGGCTAACGCGCTTGTTGTGTTGAGCTCGACTGCTGAGGACGGGGAGATAGAGGTTCAAATCTCGGTCGGGTGAACTGGGGGTTGTTTTTCCTAAATGGTTTTCCACTCTTCCTACACGAAAATGTGGGTTCACTTCCTCTAATTCAACCTTCCCAATTCCTAATCCATTAGAGTAATTAGTACTTAAAGCGTATAAGCCGAACGGGTAGTAAGACGCGGTGCTAAATATTATTATTATTATTATTAATATAGGCCTACATAGTAAAATTTAAAATGTTGAAAAATATTTAGATAGTTCACAGCGAAAACTACATAAATTGATCAAATATGTCTGAAGATATTAAATCATTGAATACATCAACAAACTTGTATTTAAAATTTACACTAACCTCATTCGCTACTTAGCTCAACATAATTGTCATATAAGTATTTTTAATTCGCAGTATACTTGAAATTATATTAACATCTTAAACCAAATTGAGTTGAAAACTATCTAAATACTCAATGAATTGAGAAATGACACCCGGAATCAGATAATATATAGCCATATCCGTACAATTTTTATATTAGTTTGTAATTTGCGTTATGGCACACTCAGTTGGTTCAGAAATTATATAATAGATACCAATAAAATTTCTACCCTACGTTCCCGAAATAAAATATATTTTATCTTATATTTGTATAATAACACCAATCAGTATATATGTAGTATATCTATATATTTAATTATATCATTTTGTATCCATTTAATCACTATCAAAAACATTACCTGCTTTGGTGGCATCATGGTCTAACACGCTAATTTTGTGTTGGGTTAGACTGCCAAATACTGAGAAATCGGGGTTCAATCCCGTTCGGGTGCACTGTAGGTGATTTTCCCTTATTGGGTTTCCACTTTCCCTTAGTGCAAATTCGGTTGCAATTCCTCTAAATTAAACATTTTTTGTTCCTAGCGCATTAGTGTAATTAGTAAGCTACATAGGAGTATAAACCGAACAGTTAGTAAGAGGCGGTGCTAAAAAAAACATTCTATTTTATTAATGTGTGTGCTTGTTTAGTGGGTTAAAACGTTTAAAAAAACAAAATATGGCTTCTATAATATGATAAAACAAATGTTTAAGAATCCTTCCATCATACTCTATGTTTATTATATGTGTATAAAATATATATAGTTATACGGTGATTTCTTAAAAATAGGGGTTTATTGTAAGTTGTTGACACTGTATTTAGAAATAGTGATCTATTGTAAGTTGTTGACACTGTGCATTTAGAAATAGTGGTCTATTGTAAGTGGTTGACACTGTGCTTTTAAATTAATAACAGCTGATGTACACCCACGCCTATCTTGTTTGCTAGTTATGGAAGGGAAGGGTCGATGTTCGAAACACAACTGGGTGTATTCAGGAATATTTTTTTTACAAATAATTTTCAATTCATAATACTTCCACGCAAATGCTAGTACATTTTCAATCAATTGTACCTTCCTCACACCTACCAAATTAACACTTTATATTCGTATATACACAAACAAACGAATGGTGTGACACAGTATAAAAAAAAAGTGCTTTGAAAATACACGTGATCTAAAATTTAATATTGTTATTTCCTTCACCTCTGACAATACATCTTGTGAATGTGGGGAATGCCAGGCCTCCACCGAGGTTCGGATCCCACGTTATACTGTAGGTCCTCCATTTCATCTCACAATCACCCTACTATTACACATTAACGTAAGTGCGTATAGCCCGAACGGGTAGTAAAACGCTGTGGTAATAATAATAATATTATTATTAGCACAGCGTTTTACTACCCGTTCGGGTTATACGCACTTACGCTAATGTGTAATAGTAGGGTGATTGTGAGATGAAATGGAGGACCTACAGTTTAACGTGGGATCCGAACCACGGTGGAGGCCTGGCATTCCACACATTAACAAGATGTGATTAATACACGTCTTGTCAGAGGTGAAGGAAGGGTTTGGTAATCAGATAAATCTGTACCGGGACCGAGGATTGAACCCCGGACCCTCAGTACAGAAGTCTGACACCTTACCTCTAGACCACCAGATCATCTAGAATTTAATAAATGTGCATTTAGATACCCCATTATCATAGTATTACCAAATACGAGGTGAAATGAAAAGTGAACACAACTTTGGTTGTTTTTATTTTTTTACAATAAACACCCCATAGAAAACGTTTTCAGATAAAATATCCCTATACTTTGTTCTATCGGATTATGTTATAAGAATTATATGATAGCCTATTTTTTTAATTTGCAAAAAATATGTTTAGAGGTAAAAAAAGATTTTGAGCCTAACTCAATCAACACAAAGTTTTAGGAAACAAATTTTTCTTTTTGATATTGTGACCAAATCGACAGAAAAAAAAAGTCAAAACAAATTAGGTCTACATAAAAAATCTGAATAATATTTTGTATAAAAAATCACTTTAATATTATTTTAAAAACCTAAGAAATATATAATTCCTTTTAATAGTTTTGTTTGTAAAATATTGTTCATGGAAAATAAACTATCGTGACATTAATTAATTTCAATAGGTATACTATCTGTTCTCACAACACCCGCCTCGGTGGCATAGTTGGCTAACGCGCTTGTCGTGTTGAGCTCGACTGCTGAGGACGGGGAGATTGAGGCTCGAATCTCGGTCGGGTGAACTGGGGGTGGTTTTTCCTAAATGGTTTTTCACTCTCCCTCAACACAAATGCGGGTTCATTTCCTCTAATTCAACCTTCCCAATTTCTAATCCATTAGAGTAATTAGTACTTAAAGCGTATAACCCGAACGGGTAGTAAGACGCGGTGCTAAATTATTATTATAAATTGTTCTCATAACAAACAACTTACTAACTCTTTAGGGCATTAGGATTTCTAAAGTTCATTGCCGTACTTTTGCTTCCTATCCCCCTATCTTGAGATAGTTCTATCCAGTCCACCTTATTACACCCTATCTCTTTCAGGTACATTCTAAAGTCATCCTCCCATCTGCGTTTTGGTATTCCGAATGGTCTCTTCTCAATGGGCTGTCAGTCAATACCCTGAACAAGGTTCTAGATTCAATCAGAATAATATTATTCTAATACTTTCCTAATAATGTCTTGTATATATAATTAATCAATTCATGGCGATTTGTTAACTGAGCTTACAAACACACAAAACTCAAAAGATAAATTTAGTATTACGTTTTTTGACATCGAATTGGAAGCTCAAAGAAATCACAATTCTTATATACATATAGATTTTAAGTTTTCTTTTTGATAATTTTTATTTTCTCGCTTCCCTAAAGGTAGAAAAATTATTGTGATCTTAAAAAATCAATCTCAGGATTTACATGAATTTCGACGTTTATTAACCCCCCGAATCCGATTTTTTTTTAAATTTCCATTTGTCTGTATCTCAGATTAGAGCCTAAACTATTTTACCGATCAGGCTAAAACTTGGTATCTATGGTTTTCATAGGGTTTTTCGAAGGGTATTTGGTATTGGATATTTAACCCTAAAATTAAGGGTAGTTTACTGAAGGGCGAAAAGAGAAGAAAATCGATTTGATTAAAATCGGCTCTAGCGATTTTGATTAATTTAATTTCCAAGCATTCATTAATATTAAAACAAAATTGCTTCTCTCAATTTTTCACATAAATGAATTTAAAGGTTCTGGTCTGATGCATAAAGTCTCTTTTTATTATCGTATCTCCGTAACTCTTTGATATCTGAAGATAATTATCATTGCAAATATCCTGTATAGTTATAAAAATCTTTTAATTATAACATATTTTTTTTAAACCAATAATTTTCAAGCTATAAGCCAATATATTTATTTTTTTAGTTTTCCGGACACCAACGGTAAATTATTGTGACTGTAAAAAGAAATCTAACCCTATATGTTGATGAATGTCAACGTTTCATGACCCCCCTTAACCCTAAAAAAGTTGTATTCGCAATGCCTTTTTTCTGTGGGTCTGTTTAACGCTAAAATTAAGAGTAGGTAGTTTAATAAAGGGCGAAAAGAAAACAATCGATTTTCTCAAAATCGGCTATAACGATTTTAACTAAAACTCGTATATAGGTATTTATGATTATAAACAAAATGGCTTTTTTAATTTTCCCATGAAAATAAATTTTAGGGTACTCTACAGGAGTGGAATTTTCCGTATCTCCACAACTATATTTAGATACTAAATAAATTATCATTCCAAACTTGTAGTATTATTAAAAATAAAAACTTTTCTTTGAAATATATTGTTATAAAACCAAATGTTTCTTAGATATTGTAAAATATATTAATACATTTTTGTGAACTTTAGTTGTGAAGAGATAGTACTTAAGCTGTAATGCAAAAAATCTCTAATCCTATAGAGTAAGTAAATATTAGTAGTCTCTGAAAAAGTTATTCTTTTTCCTTTAACCTCTTAGGCGAAATGTTTGTACATCAATTATCTATCTATATAATTTTAAACTCAATAGCCAATATTTACCTATTTTATTGCTCAAAATTTATAAATGAGGAATTTAATATCAATGCGATAACCAGAAGTTGTGCAACCCCTAATACAATGTTGACTTCTTTAATCGGAAGTAGACATTTTAATACGAAGTGTTGACCCTTTTGGACTCAATATTGATATTTTTATTGGTCCAGATATACAAATGAGGACTTTAATTAAAAATAAAATTATGAAATTCAAAACCGGGAGTCAAAAAATTTCTTACATAAGAATAGTGCAATTTTTGCTCGGGTTTGCTAGTATATGATTATTATTTCATTTCACAAATATTACGAGTTTTTATTAAATATCTCCATTTTTAAACAATCGAGTGAGAAAGTCCGTGTAGAGTTCTGTACCATTTATTTTAAGTGGGTTTTAAATTTAATTTGTAGCGATTGATTTTAATTTATCAATGCATATCGGCACCAATCCAATTAGTGGGAAAAGATAACACCCAGATGAGTTATGTTTAAACAAAATATAAGGGGTGTTGCAATGTAAAATATATTCCTTATTTGACGGATTATTGCATGACAGTTTTCAACCAGCTTGGTTGTCGCCTTGTATACGCTGCTTACATTGATAAGCATGAGTATTTTTTATCACTGCGTATTAATTATCAATAATAAATTAATATAATAATTAATAATTAAACTATGGGGGATATGTGATGCTTCAAAATGTTGAAGTTAAAGGACAAATCGCCTTTACTTTAACGTCTACATCCACAATAAACTTCTTATCATTGTAACATTTCATAGAAAGAATAAAACTTCGATTAATTGTACACATATTTGAAATGTGTCACTAAATATGACGTATTTATAAATATATATCTTTTGAACAACTACTATCAAGTATGTTAACACTACCAGTGATTAAAATAAATCTCTAACTTAATCATAAATAAATTAATATATGTCCACATAAGATATTATAGTGTAATTTTTTTTTCTAAGCCTTTCTCTTTAACTAGAAGCACTTATTTTATAGTTTTAAAATTAATAGTTGTGTTATTTGACAACAGCACAAACCTTATCTTCAGCTTCAGCATCGACTTTTTTTCCACATGTTTCAAACTTCTTCATTTCGACTTCACTTGGCAATCAGAAAGAGATCCTGCTAAATGGTTTACATTAAATTTCTGATAGCTAAGTAAAAATAAAACAAGATAAAGTCTGTTCAGCGTGGGAACTGTTTACTTAAAGGCCTTTTTCCCAAACAGAAATATATTATATATTAGGATATTGGTAGGAAAAAAAGAGCTTTCAGAGAGTAATTCCTACCGTAAATGGTGTATAGATGGCAAACGTGTTTATGATTGAATTTATCAGAGAAATGTTTTACTCAATTAGTTTTCAGTGTAGTGATATCACATAAGCTACAAATTGAACATTTTGTTCCCCCTATCTCAGGTACTGAAGTTCCCCCAAACCTCAATTTTAGAAGTGAGACAGATTTTTGTCTGCACATGAAGTAAGAGGAACCAGCCAGAATAACAACAATAACAGCCACCTGCGTCTCTTGTGATGCTCAGATCTTACTTAACCTTATTGAGACTTGGATTGCAAGTTTACGTACTTGGGGTAATTTATAGTCCTTAGGAGACTGTAATAAGTCATACAAGGAGGTTTGAGGGGTGGAGGAGGAGGGGATGTAGTGACTGGAAACCGGGCTTGTGTACTAATGGGGTGTAATCTGCAAAGCTCATTATAACATGCTAGTGAACTATGAGGCAATTTGTGAAAGTAAAAAAAAAAATATATCAGAGGTATAGTAGATCCGCCAGTTAAAGAACCTCTTCCTTTTTTTAAGTTAAAAGAAGTTACCAGAACTAATTATGGGACGAAATAAGTACCGTAGCTTTCACTTTTGCAGATGATGTCAATTTCAACTTCATTTGGCGATTTCTTTCCTCAATTTTGACAAACAGACAGCTATTTTCTTACAGTCAAACCCTGAATATGGCTCAGGGTCAATTTGGAGCTTTCATTAAATTGTTTTAATAATACATTATTTATATTTTATAATATTAAATCATAGTACAACGTTTTGTTTTCACCGCTTCTCACCATGTTTTGACTAACCGTACGACGTAATCACACTGAAGTAATAAAAGATATTAAGGTATGATTTAAAGGAAAAGTACCTGCATTTGCGCGGAACAAGGGTAGTAAGACATTTAGGAAATATTTAATTTCAATATACTTGTCAAAGATTCTAACCTTTTTTTCCCCGACACCTGCATACCATACAGACTAGACAACATATCAAGTTTGTGATGGTTTTTGTTAGTAGATATTCTGAAAATCGTTAGTATATTGTTTTAGGGAAATTATAGTATCAATTTATTCTTACAAGCACCGGAGGGTTAGACAGTCAAATACGTTGATCTCGTCGTATCTGGTATTCAGATAATTGATAGGCCAAGGTTCGAATCCTTGACGGATAGTGGGTTTTCCTAACCATTTCATTAATTTCTCACTATTATTATTATTATTATTACTAGCAGCGCGTCTTACTACCTGTTCGGGTTGTGCGCACTTACGCTAATGTGTAATGGTAGGGTGATTGTGAGACGAAATGAAGGACCTACAGTTTAACGTGGAGTCCGAACCACGGTGGAAGCCTGGCATTCCCCAAATTCACAAGATGTCTTGTCAGAGGTGAAGGAAGGGTTTGGTAATCAGATAAATCTGTGCCAGGAGCGAGGATTGAACCCCGGACCCCCAGCACAGAAGTCCGACACCTTACCCTTAGACCACCAGTTCACTGATTTCTCCCTATTCTTTCCACTAAAATTAACTTTAGCACACTTATTTTCAACCTTCTCTTCTATCTTCCTTTCCTCCTAACTCTTCAGCTAATCCTCCAACTTCCTCTCCAACCTCCTTACATGCTTTCACTACACCTTCACCTCCAACTTACTTCCCAAGTTTCTCTCCCCCACTCCCTTCCCCTTCCTTTCCAGTTTCGCCTCTAACTTCCTTTATTATCTCTCTACTTCATTCTCTTCAATATCCCCTTCAACGTTCTCTCCACTTCCATCTTTATCTTCCTCTTCACCTTTCTCTCCATATTCCCTTCGACAACCTCTTTACCTTCTGCTCCACCTTTACTTTCACCTTCCTATTCCATTCCCTCTCCAACTTTCTCTTCACATCTATCTATGACTTCCTTTCCATCTTCCTATCCAACTGTCCTTCTTCATTCCTCTCCAAAATGAGCGCATATTATTGAAATACTCGTTTATTTTTAAAATATGAAGTCCACGTGAGCGTGCAACCCCTGACAACGCGATGTATGGTGACTCTTGGAACATAACCGTCCTGAGGTGATGTATGGGTGGGTCACATCCCGCCATCCTTCATTCTTCTTTCTCTTCACCGTAACAATTCCTTTCGTTACGGTCCTTTTATTTGGTTGACGGCGCCAAGTCAAAACAATTAGTACTACGGCTCTGCGACCGCTGTGTGAGGAGAGCGCTCTTGGAGAGGAGGGAGAAAGGGGGTAGGAGTTATTTAGGGTGCGGGGGATTTATTAGGGATAAAACTGGAGATCCCCAAAACAAGGTAAGGAATATTAAACAATAGGAATTGTTAATTTATGGAATAAAATATGATAATACTTTTCATCGTACAGGATAATTATTTCAATAATGAGCTTCGTTTGAGAATCGCAAATTCTCGTTTTAAATGTCACGTTTGCTTATTAAGACGTTTAACATTTCAGAACAAAAAATGCTAGCTACGTATTATTTGCTGTGTTTGCTATGATTAATTTTTTGTAAACTATTTAAAATTTAATCATTTTATTGGACGCAACAAACTTAAAACAATATAAAATAATTGATTAAATATGTAAAAACAAAATTCTCTGGTAAATTCCTGCTTTTTTTTTTTAAATAAACAAGTCTATAGATTTCAACCAAACTTATTAAAGAAGCAGCTGTCTCTTAAGATACTATGTTTTTGCTTTAATTTTGTTATTGATTCCATTAATACATGTGTTATATATGGAAAATGAGGCTATTTATTAATTAAAATAAGAGGATCTATCGAGTTTTTCTTAAAAAAAACTTACTTATACTTTTTTAAATTAAAGTGCTTGAAAAAAAAAATGATACAATATAATTGTAAAAGTTGAGGAAGAATAAATACTCGTTGGAAATTTTTGTTTGAGGCAGACTAGTAGGCCTATTTTGAAGGGAAAAAAACTCGGACATTCAGCTAAATTAATAAATAATTATGTTTTGGCGTGAATAATTTTACTATAGTTCTATTGGTTACATTAGATTCTTAGCCTCTCTTCGACATGTTGATTATGATATCAACCAACCTAACAAAACTTAACCTTTAATAATTATTATTGGTCTAGGGGTAAGGTTTCAGACTCATATGCTGGCGTCCGGGGTTCAATCCTCAGTCCCGGCAAAGATTTATCTGATTACCAAACCCCTCCTTCACCTCTGACAAGACATCTTGTGAATGTGAGAACTGCCATGTCTCCACCGTGGTTCGGATTCCACGTTAAACTGTAGGTCCTCCATTTCATCTCACAATCACCCTACCATTACACATTAGCATAAGTGCGTATAACCCGAACGGGTAGTAAGACGCGGTGCTAATAATAATAATAATAATAATAATAATAATGGTAAAAGCATTTTATGCTGTTTTTTGTTGTTGTTGTTGTTAAAATATATATTTATGTCTTTGGATAAGGTGAGTTTCAGCTAATTTAATTATATTTTTATTAAATGAATTGTAAAATAAATAAAAATGCAATTGTACAGTACGTTTCCTTTTTGTAAGGCTGTAAACGGGCTTGGGCTGATATCGATCCTTTCCAATGTTTAACCTTGTATTATTATTAGCACCTCGTCTTACTACCCGTTCGGGTTATACACACTTACGTTATTGTGTAATGGTAGTGTGATTGTGAGATGAAATGGAGGACCTACAGTTTAACGTGGAATCCGAACCACGGTGGAGGCCTGGCATTCCATGGCATTCCCCACATTCACAAGATGTCTTGTCAGAGGTGAAGGAAGGGTTTGGTAATCAGATAAATTTATGCCGGGACCGGGGCTTGAACCCCGGCCGCCAGCTTAGAAGTCTGACACCTTACACCTAGACCACCAGGTCACCTTAACCTTGTAAATAATGTATAGTAATTGAGTACACCAGTTTAACTGGGAGTGTCCTACGTCTCAAAATAAGGGGATGACCAATTCTGCAGTTGCCGAATTAACTGTCGGTTTAACAATCCCTGTTAAAATGTTGCATGGGTTGTCATTTTCTTTTTTCACTATTAGGCAGTTTCATTGCATAAGTTCTGTTAAGTATTTAAGTACCCAAGGAGCATTATTTTACTCCCTATTTTTAAATTTAACCTGTATGGCGTTATTCTTGAGGACGTCAAACTGTTTAAAAACTCTACTAGAGGGTTGCCTTTTTACCCGCTCATCGACTAAGTTCAAACTAATGTAACAATGTGATATAATAATTTCATGTCTGCCAGACTGGGTTTGTAATGTGTTCGTCTTGCATGGGTGGGACTGGATTGACCAAGAATGTTCCTGAATGATCGTATTGTTTGTACATTGGCATTCCTTGGCTATTGTAAGAATATTCGCACAGTTGGTCTTCTGTGTGTTAAGTCTTTCTAAAAAAACCTGTTGTTATATCTTTCTGCTTCCGTGCGAATGTTTTTTGAATTCTGGACAGAGGTGATAAAACTGTGGAAGACACTGGACGTGTGGCCCAGGAGAGTAAATAAATCAATAAATTAAATCATAATTAAAATAAATAATAACTAGATTTGATTATAAAGACGAGTACAACCACTATAAGAAATAAAATTATAACAAATGGACATTTCTTCTAAAATAATAAATACCTTCTCATTTATGTGTGCAACTTTGCAATTTCCTGGAAACAGAGTTTTTATTCGAAATATCAGTTAGGCTTAGCATATTTTAAAATGTTTCGTGAACTACTAAGTCGTGTGTGAATATTTACTCTGGTCCTTCTTTGATATTTTCTGTCAAGCTGTATTTTCTCAGTTTTCCACCAGCATCAGTAAATTGTATTAACTAATATTGGAAGTTGCTGTCAATTCTCGTTGCACTATTTATTAACTTGATAATATTATACTCCTTATGCAACCGAGAGTATTTAATACTTGTATGAGTGATTGCTGTTCTGTGAACACGTGGAAAAATGTCTACACTCTACTTGAAATCATCCTCCAACAGTAAAACTTTCCTGCCAAATTGTAAATGTTAATTATTCATTGTAGCCTACTCTGCAACAAATGAGATATGATTATCATAACAATATCTTGTGATAACTACAGGGTATGCAGCTAATACTTACATAACCTCCACCACTCTCCATTATATTCATCCCTTTTTAGGCCAAATATCTTCCAAAGCACCGTTTTTATTTATATTGCTACCGTTAAGTGAAAAAAAAAATTACTGATAATGTGTGAAACTTTTAAATGTAAAAGCTGAATGTCAAATATCCTTCTCTTCGACTTCAACATCCACAATAACTTTCGCGTTTTAGAAATGTTTTGCATAAAAAATAAATATTTGATATAGTATGAACAGATTTGAAATACATCACCAAATATGATATATTTTAGCATATAATATTTTTTAGAACGGCTATTAAATAGTATTTTAACCCCAGCCTGTGATTAAACAACATCTACAAGCTAAGCATGGATATACTCAGTTTGTCAGCATAAAATAATAAAGCCTTCTTTGTTGTTTTTATTGACTTAATTGCACTTAATAAATAATTTAAAACTTAAAAGTAGTGCCATGTAACAAAAACAAAACTCTGATCTTCGACTTAAGCTTAAAATATTCGAAAAATATTTGAAATTAACTTTTTCTTCCATTTTAATTTAATAATTGACCTTTACTAACCGCTGAAGATCAATATATGTTTTATTTGACACTTAACCGATAGCATTTATAACCTACTAAACATTGTAAATGTTAACATTAACATGAGAGCACACAATAACATGCATTGCCCTGGTCCTAAAATGTAATAACTGCAACAAAGCTCAAACAAGCATTGGAACAAGCCGGGAGCTTTAATTAATAATCACACAAAGTGAAGTTTGAACCAAGAATCATGTGAGCATGATAAATGAGACAGGCCCACCTCAAGCTCCCGAGGCAAACTCCCCCCCATACTACCCNNNCCCCCCACCAACTCCTTTACTCTGTAGTGTGATGCGGTATTTGAGTGTCAACTGTTTGCTACAGCAGAGTTCTCTAGTGTTTCTTCCCGCAAACAAGGCAGAGAAATGACGTGAGTCGTATTCACTCACTTCTACCCTTTACGGTTTCAACTGTCACACTAGACTTTAGTCATTAAAAAAAGTATTTTGAATGTATATTTTTATTTAAAAAAAATTATTATGTGTAGGGATACGTAATTTTTAAATTTTCATTTCTGAAGTTACAAATCAATCCGTTTGGGCTGTACTAATTACACGAATGTGTTAAGTATCAGAAAGGCTTAATTTATAAGGAAGTGTACCAGAAGAGTGAAAAAAACATTTTAGGAAAAACCACCCTCAATACACCGGACGGGGATCAAACGTCGATAACCCCGTCATCAGCAGTCCGGTCTATAACGAGAGAATAGTTATATTGGCATGTTATGGGAACATATTTGACTTAAGAACCACAACGAATGCTTGTAGATTGTCGAGCTCAATAAACTCAAAATCCACCATATTGAAAAAATAAAATACGCTATTTAACTTAATTAGGGTCTAATTCTATTAGATCCACATTGGTTGTCACGTAATTTAAACGTCACTTTCGTAATGTCTCTCTCGTCAGTGATGGGAAAGATAGGGATTCGAATTTCACAAGGCTACTTTTGAGATTTGCTTTCCCTTGATGTTTTTTTATATCCCCCGCTATGACAATATGTGTGTGTTTACTAAAGTATTCTACCTTTATCATTTTAAATCCAATGCGGATATCCCAGACGAGAAATAAAACGCTGTGAATATTTCTTTTTTAACATTTTTTTTAAAGAACTTCACTATAATATGACATGAATCGCGGGTACTTTGCTTTATTTCATTTGCCTTCAATTTATATTTGCCCTAAATAAAATTTTAAAGCGATCAAATATTTTTTTATATAAAACATTAAACTGAACCGGTGGCGTAACAATGGGCTTGGGTTAGGTGTAAAGCCCAAACACTCCCTCTAGCTTTGCTGCAATCTAAAAATAAAGCAAAATTATGGGTTGAATTTAAGTCTACTTATAAAAATATGTATCTAAATGATATAATAACATATATTAAATAAATAGTACTACACTTTCCAACACTTTTTATTTTATATTATTTTAGAATGGATTTTTTTTTCTCTCTCGATAAGTGTCTATCATTAAGCTACCTCTCAGAAAGCTTAACACAGAAAAACTGATTTTATTTTAATCAAGTAAAATAATCTTTATATAAATATTTTTAAAAAATTGCTAAAATATTATAAATCTTTTAAAAACTGTCGTCAGTAAACTAACCTTAATGAGTATACACTACAAAAAAAAGATTGGTTTATTATGTAAAATATCTCTAGGATATCTATTTTGAACCAAAATTGATTAAGCTGCTTAAGAAACGTATAGATTTCCAGAATATTTTTGAAAGCTTGTTTAAATGAATTTTTCTAAAAAAAAATGTAATCCATTTCCACTGTCGTAACAAGTTTCGACAGACAGACAGTGTGGTAAAAAGAAATCTTAAAGTTTTTTTTTTAGTTGGAGGTTACATAAATTATATCTAAACATACACACATACATACATACATACATATATATATACATACATATAAATACATATAAATACATATAAATACATATACATATACCCTGATTTTGGTTGGAAGAACAGTAGATAAAATTCGAACATGTTTATTTGCAGCCAACATAGATAACATTTCATTTTATCATTTGTGTTATTTTATAGTAATTGATAATATCTATCAAAATTGACAGCTGCAGCTCATATGACTTGATGTATTAATATACTAAAATTGTTCTAGTAACTTTAGTAACTAACTTCTACTGTTCTTCCTACCAAAATCATACTATACATATACATACATATATATAAATACATACATACATACATATACACACATACAAACATACATACTCACCCCGTTCCCTTACGGGGTAGGCAAGAAACTGTGCATATAGCTCAGAAAATAACACCATACTTATTACAGCCAAACTATTACTCTCCACACTTCTCTATCCTTGAATACTTCCTTCGCTTAAACAGCATTCTTTCACCATGTATTAACATGCTCTTTTATTCTTGAAACTCTTAATGTTCTCTCTTTCGCACATTCGTCTACAACATTTAGCCACGTATTACATGGCCTACTCCTTCCTTTCGAAACACACACTCTACCTTCATATATTTGCTTCGTCACTCAATCAACACTCATCCTCTCAAAATTCCCAAACTAACGTAAGATATTTTTTTACACATTGACCTACTGGACTCCTTTTCAAAACACAATCCTTCAGCTCCCATTCATTAGTTACTGTCCATAAGAGTTTTCCCCATACATTTCATATGTATCATTCCAATAGCATTCAGCTTGCTCTTGTATTTATCCTGACAAACCCACGCTTCACATCCATAAAACAATGTTGGTGTTAGCACAGATTTATATATTGCCATTCTTGCCTCTTTTGATACTACATTATTATTTGCAATAGTCCACATACATCTAAGAGATGCATCCACCCATCTGTCAATTTTACCATCCATCCCTCCGTTTTTACTTTCTCGCTATCTTACAAGTAAATAAAGTATTGTGATCGTCAAAAAAATTTAACTCGATATCTTGATGAATCTCGACCTTTATGACCGCCCGAATCCGAAAAAGTGGTTTTCGAATTTCCGTCTACCTGGTTGTACCTCCAACTAGAGCATAAACTATTTCACCGATCGGGCTGAAACTTGGTATCTAAGGTTTTCATTGGGTTACCCCGAGGGATTTTTGGAATTGTATATCCAACCCTAAAATTGAGGGTAGTTTATGGAAGGTCAAAAAGAGAAAAAGTCGATTTTCTAAAAATCGGTTGTAACGATTTTGATTAAATTTCATTTCTAAATGTTTATAAATATTCTAAACAAAATAGGTACTCTGAATATTTCAGCAAAAAAATTTAATGTCTCCGGTCAAATGGGTAAATGATCTTTTTTTATAATATCTCCTAAAATATTGGCGATATGAAATAACTTGTCATTAAATATATGTAGTTCTATTTATAATACAAATATTTTATATGAAGCATATTTTTTATAAAATCAATAACTTTCAATCTATACAAAACTATACATATTTTTTTAACTTTTCGAAAACAAAAGGTAAAGTATTACGACCAAAAAGAAAAATCTAGCCTGAAATGTTGATGGATGTCGACGTCTCATGAGCCCCCGAACCCTAAAAAATAGTCTTTGCAATGCCGTCTGTCTGTGTGTCTATTAAAACTTAAAATAAAAAGTAGTTTAATAGTGCGTATAACCCGAACAGGTAGTAAGACGCGGTGCTAATAATAATAATAGTAGTTTAATAAAGGATGAAAAGAGAAAAATTCGTTTTTCTCAAAATCGGCTTTAACGATTTTGATTAAAATTCGTATCTAGGCGTTGATTAAGATTATAAATAAACTGGCTATTTTCATGTTCCAATGAAAATTAATTTAAGGGTACATTACAGAAGCAGAAACTTCCGTAAATCCACAGCTATTTGAGATACTAAATTACTTTTAATTGCAAAATTGTAATACTATTAAAAATAAAAAACTTTTATATGAAATATATTTTTATAAAACCAAAAGTTTCTGATATATTGGTAAATATATTAATACAATTTTGTGAGCTTTAGTTGTAAAGAGATACTACTTAAGTTTTAAAGCAATAATTCTCCATTGCCATAGAGTAATTAAATATAAGTCAAATTTCTAAAAGTTTATGTTGTTTTTCCTTAAACCTCTTAGGATAAATGTTTGTACAACAATGATCTATCTTCATTTTAGACTCAATAGCCAATATTTACATTTTTATTGGTAAAAATTTATAAATGAGTAATTTAATAGCCATTCGAAGGCATGAAGATTTGCAACACCTAATAAAATGTCGAGAATGTTAACCGAAAGTCAAAATTATAACACGAAGTGTTGACTCTTGTGGACCCAATATTTATCTTTTTTATCGGTCCAAACATACAAATGAGGACATTAATTATTTAAAAACAAAATTATAAATTTTAAACCAGGACTAATTTTTTTTTTACATAAGTATAGTGCAATTTATGATTGCGTTTGCTAGTGTATATTATTTTAATTCACATATTTTACGAGTTTTGAGTAAATATCTCCATTTTTAAACAATAGAGTGAGAAAGTTCGTGTGGAATCTCGTACAATTTATTTTCAAAAAATTCGTCCTAGATTCACAAATTCAACCACTTGTTCTAACAGTTTCCCATTTATACTAAGCTGAGAATCATTTTCTTATAATGCATTAAAATATTAATATCTTTCTCTATTTTAATATTTGATCAATATAATAAAAAAAACTACCAACATTATTTTCACAGAAATATAGTTCAGTGTTAAATTATAAAAATCCCAATCTTCTATCACTATCAAATACAAGGTTTCTAGTTACGCCTAGGTGATCTGGTAGTCTAAGGGTAAAGTGTTGGACTTCTGTGTTGGGGTCCGTGGTTCAATCTTCGATCCCAGCACAGATTTATCTGATTACCAAACCCTTCCTTCCCCTCTGACAAGATGTGTATTAATCACAACTTGTGAATGTGGGGAATCCCAGGCTTCCACCGAGGTTCGAACTGTAGTTCCTCCATTTCATCTCACAATCACCCTACCATTACACATTAGCGTAAGTGCGTATAGCCCGAACGGTTAGTATGACGCGATGCTAATAATAATAATAGTTACGCCAATGGACATAAACTTTTTTCTTCTAGTCCAGAGTCTATAGCTTATTTTCAAATACGGTTTCTACCAATACTATACAAGTTCCCAAAAAAAAAAGTTACCGTTGCTGCACCAAAATGATCTGAATTGCCCCGTCAAGTCCAGTCAAACGCAGAGAAAACGTGCTCACCCTGATATAAAATACCTGTTTAGTAGGCGACTCTTCTACCGCAGTCCAAGTCTGCGCGAGACAAACAGCTTTCCCCCTGCAACCCCACCTCCTTCCAACCAATCCTTAATAAACCCTCCTTCACTCCCTCGATTGCTTGACAACGCTACAGAATACTCAACTTCTTCCCAGACATCCGGAAAGGAAGGAAGAAATAAATAGATCCTTCTCAAAACACTGCTATTGTGACTTATAAACTTTCATTATGACAAAGCGAGAAAATAAATACTACTTTTCGGTTTTATAAAACAGAATCGCAATATATTAATATTTTGTATATAATAACTGGCCTCGTGGTATAATGGTCAGAGCTTACAATTTTGGGCTTTACTACAAACCTTGGGATTTGGTTGACAAGCAAGAAATTTGACTACAGCGAATCTTTGCCTGAGTACGATTATAAAATTACTATTATTCGAGTCATCTTGTTTTTTATTTTCTCCGTATGGTTTAGAATGAATTCAAACCTTTACACTAATTTATGCTTTAATTTTTTACTTTTAAACTACGTGTGTGTAGTGAAATATGATTTTGTTTTTTTGGTTCTTACATAAGTATTTTTTTGGTTTTATGTTTAGAATGTAAATTCTTTACCTCCCTCACTTAACTCTCTGCTCCTTCCCATTTTTACTTAACCATCCCCCATCCCCCAAAATAAATATCGTTGAAATAAATTGGTATTTGTAGTCTTGTAAAAACTGCTGGAAGGATTTTAAGTTGACCTTCTCATAAATTCAACTACGCGATGTATATATTTTAAAAAACAATTCTCCCTTCTTTTTTTTTCTTTCTTCTAAACCTTGGTGACTTATGTTTTATGAGGTAATGAAAAACCCTTTCTAATTTGTCCCATATGCAATAAAGATTAAGATGTGATGTGATGCTGACATATTTAGTACATCTTACTATCTGATAAAATATCCTGCCTTTACGGTACACATAACCAACATTTTTTTCTGTTTTGTTTTTATGATAGTCTTTTAGCTTCTTTCCTTTTTCCTGTTGCCTCAACTGAGAGAGCAAAATTTTATTGGGGTATCTTTGGAAACAATAATAATACTAATAATACTTAGCACCGCGTCTTACTACCCGTTCGGGTTTATAAGCTTAAGTATTAACTACACTAATGGGTTAGGAATAGGTAAGGTTTAATATAGAGGAAGTGAACCCCATTTGCGTGTAGGAAGAGGGGAAAACCATTTATAAAAAAGAAAAAACAGTTCACACGAATGAGACTCGTACCTCGATCCCACCGTCCTCGGCAGTCTAGCGCAACACGAATCTAGCAAGTTAGCTAACCACGCCGCCGAGGTGGGTTCTTTGTAAACAACTCAGTCTATTAAAACATAGGTGACCCGGTGGCCTAGGGGTAAGGTGTCGGACTTCTGTGCTGCTGGTCCGGGGTTCAATCCTCGGTCCCGACATAGATTTATCTAATTACCTCTGACAAGACATCTTGTGAATGTGGGGAATGCCGGGCCTTCACCGTGGTTCGGATCCCACGTTAAACTTTAGGGCCTCCATTTCATCTCACAATCACCCTACCATTATGCATTAGCGTAAGTGCGTATAACCCGAACGGGTAGTAAGACGCAGTGCTAATAATATAAATAATAATAATAAATAATGATGTTAACTGTGTTTACACGGAAGTGTGTTCATTGTACACAGTTTAGTCACTATCCTACAATATATTGTTGACCTTCTTGTATAATTATTATTATTATTATTATTATTATTATTATTATTATTATTATTATTATTATTAGCACCGCATCTTACTACCTGTTCGGTTTATACGCACTTACGCTAATGTGTAATGGTAGGGTGGTGAGATGAAACGGAGGACCTACAGTTTAACGTGGAATCCGAACCACGGTGGAGGCCTGGCATTCCTCACATTCACAAGTTGTTATTAATACACGTCTTGTCAGAGGTGAAGGAAGGGTTTGGTAATCAGATGAATCTTTGCCGGGACCGAGGATTGAACCCCGGCCGCCAGCATAGAAGTCTGACACCTTAACCCCTAGTTCTTGTCTAATTAATCGTGTGACTAAAAATATATATTAATTGTGTACAGAATATTTAATATTAATTTTTGTCACGCTGTCTCACTACCCGTTCGAGCTATAGGCATATTAACTAATTACACTGAGGTATTAGGAATAATGAAGGTTTAGTTTATATGGGGTGTGCCCTCATTTGCGTGGAGGGATGGTAGGAAAGCACTTAGAAAAAAACCCGTACCCACAACATTTCTGATGCATAGTGGAACTAATAAATATTCTATAATTTACACCTTAAATAAGTTTGCATGCTAAATAATGAGAAATATAGAATATACTTTTAATTATTTCATACTCCTTAAGATGTATTCGCTTACCCTCAGGGGTACGCTAACCCTAGGTTGATTAGCACTTCCTTAGACAATTCAACCAATGAAGTGGGTAATATTTAAATAACCTGCTTCGGTGGCCACATGATCTAACGCGTTACTATCATGTTGGACTTAAGACTGCAGAAGACGGGGAGCTCGGAGTTAGATCCCGGTTGAGTGCACTGAATTTCTTTTTTTCTTAAATGGTTTTCCACTTTCCCTCCACGCAAATTGTGGTTCAATTTCTCTAAATTAAAACCTCCCTAATCCTTACTACGTTAGTGTAATTAGTACATAGGTGGATAACCCTAAAGGGTAGTAAGCCGCGGTTCTAAAAAGAATTGAAATAAATACAATGTGCGCTAGTACATTACTTTGAATAGTATAAATTTCATATAGCTACTATATATGAGGCTGGCTATGCACTCCCAAGCGGTAACGTGTCATTAATTATATCGCCAGGTTTTTATTATAATGCGTTCCTGGTAGGGGAAAGAGAATTTTTTTAAATATTTAACACCTCGTCTTACTACCCGTTCGGATTATACGCTAAAGAGAATTCGATGTTGGAATATCTAATAGGTAAACTGGAAAAGGGGGTGGGGAATATCCAAATATGACTTTTCATTTATTTTTTCCATATACTCTTCATATTCAATGCTGGTGCATTTCTTATATGTACCCTCCACACACTTAAACCATAATAGAATGTGTTCAATACTTTTTTTTTACATCCATTATGGTTTACAGACTGTGGCCTGTGTCAGTTTTTCAATCCGTCCATATATTTTCCACTACCGGTTTGCTATAGTTCTGTTATAGCTTCATACGCCTTATAATACAAATTAAAACTAGGACAACACAACTTCCAGTCCTCGGCCGTCAATTTATCAATGTGAAAGGGTAAACCCACATTTCGCGAATCATACATTTTTAGAACATGCTCGGAATCGAACCCGGGACACTTAACTCAATAGAAATACACGCTACCGATTGAGATAAGGTGGTTTAAGACATTAATAACCTTTATTTTAAAGGTAAAAATAATTGGGAATAGACTTATCCTTATTTGTGTATTGAATAACCTCTAATGTAGTTTTGTTGAAAACTTCAAGACCTTCCACTCACTCAATACACAGAAATTGTACAACTGTGTTAGAACTTTACAACTTACAAGTATTAACAACAACAATATCTCCAAAGCAGTTAACATAAATTACCTTTATTTCAGTTTTTAGTGGTGAGCACCCAATGAACAAGTAGGAATATACATAGATTCTTATCGGAGACAAAGATGGCGCCTACCTTGGGGTCTAGCGCACGGTTAATAGTTATATAATTATAATGAGCCATAAACCACCAAGATCCTGTCAAATATGCATGGACGTGCAACTTATAATAATATGTTTTGGGAGTACGAGTCTTGTTCCACTCCTAAACATTAAATTATACATTTAATGCCGCAGTAAAATTTTAAAACGTTGTAGCTTGTGTAAAAAGGATGTTTAATAGAAAACCCCTGAGTTTAACTTTAAGTGCTGAGGGGAAATAAAAGTCGTCAATTAGGGGACATGGTTTTATAACACCTAATTTTCTGTCGTAGATATCTGACAACATGCTTGTTGACCTTGCGGATGGTATCATTGACACTAAATCAGGAGACATTGGTTCAATCCAGATTTGGCTAGTGGATTTTTATATCAAAATGATTATCTACCATGCATTATTCATATTTTTCTCTTAGGGGGAATTTAATATATTCACTATATCCAAACATGATTTCAAACAGAATTATCTTAAATAACACACTAATCTTTTGTTGAACTATACTGCTGAAGATGTAGAGATCGGGGTTCTATCCCAGTTGGGTGCACTGAGGGTGGTTTTCCCCTTTCCTTCCACGCAAATGTGGGTGCAATTCTTCTCAATTAAGCCTCCCTAAACCATTAGTGTAACAAGTACATAGGCGTACAGCCCGAAAGGGTAATAAGACGCGGTACTAAAAAATATACCACCGATGGCTATGATATTAATCTGAATTCATCCTTTCCATCCTGTTTCTTTGGAATAGCTGAGATGAGTCGTTGGCAGTAGGTATAAGATTCGTTTAGGTGGCCGTTGGGTCTAAGGCGTCACTCTATACATATACTAGAGTGCCGATGACGGGGAGGTTGGTGTTCGAATCCCAGTCGAATGTACTGAGAGTAATTTTTCTTGAAAGCTTTATCCACTTTCCCTCCACGCAAATAATGGCACACGTAATACAGACTCAAACGTCCTTGTACATACGCGTATGTCCAGAACGGTTAGTAAGACGCGGTGTCAAAAAGAACCAGTCAATTAAGATATTTCCTCTCAAATTCCTCCTATAACTATTTTCGGTCCATTATATGGATGAACTCAACAATTGGCAAGTTTGGGAATTAGAGCCAAGCAATATAGCCGGGATTCTTCTACTTGAACAAGGCCTTTCACATTATCGAAACGATCTGAATTCTAAACTTCAGTTAATATTAAAGTCAGAAGGTCTCCTATACGTTATAATGCTCCTCTGTTGAATTCGGCTCGCCGTCTTGCTGACCGCCTTTGGAATGCGCTCCTTTCTAATCCTACACATGCCTGCTTGCCCTTTCATCAGTTTCCGCACAAATGGATAGCGTTTCCCTTTTCATGTTTGATTTCCTTAAACTAGAGTTTGTAAGCTATGTTTTGTTGAAAAGGTAGGGTTGGAGAGCTATTCAAACTTGATGGACTGGTACGTTAAAAATAATTCAAAAAATATATAAAACCATGATTATTTTTCCTATACAGTGTGGGGCGGAAACAATTAGAAATCTTAACTGTGGAAAGTGATGAGGTTTGCCTGACGTCTGGTGAAGCTCACCTGTGTGACATTATTTTCAATTTTTTTTTTTTTTTAAAGATAGTATGTAGCTCGATTTTATTTAGTTAGTAAATATTTACTCCTTAACTAAAGTGTTGATTTTCAAGATATTAATAGTCTTATTGGGTGACCTAGCGGTCTAGGGGTAAGGTGTCAGACTTCTGTGCTGGCGGCCGGGGTTCAATCCTCGGTCCCCGCACCGATTTATCTGATTACCAAACCCTTCCTTCACCTCTGACAAGACATCTTGTGAATGTGGGGAATGCCAGGCCTCCACCGTGGTGCGGATTCCATGTTAAACTGCAGGTCCTTCATTTCATCTCACAAACACCCTACCATCACACATTATCGTAAGTGCGTATAATCCGAACGGGTAGTAAGACGCGGTGCTAATAATAATAATAATAGTATTATTTTTTCGGCCCCACCCTGTATAATTGAAAGTTTGGAATCTATTTCAGAAAAGGATTACTCTTACATTAAAGAATCGACAGCTGAGCGTTTGGCTTCTGATTCTTTCTTATAAACTATTAAGTTAAATTAGTTTGTAGGTCGTGGCTTAGTTAACATCTTGTTTAAAAAAAATTCACGTTAAATAAAACGGTAAAATACTATTGATTAAATTTAGCATCGCGTCTTACTACCCGTTCGGGTTATACGCTTAAGTACTATTTACACTTGTGGGTTAGGAATAGGGAATGTTGAATTTAGATTAAGTGAACCTGAATTTGCGTGGAGGGAGAGTGGAAAATCATTTAGGAAAAGCCACCCCCAGTTTACCCGACCAAGACTCGAACCGAAATCTCCACGTCCTCGGCAGTCTAACATAACAAGAAACAAGCGCGCTAGCTTACTACGCCACCAAGGTGGGTAAAAGGCTATTATTTTTTAAGTAGTTCGGTTATGTTACACACAAAGGTTATAACTTTTTATCTTAAGAGTAAACTATAATGGAGAGAATAAAATGGGGAAAACTTCTCTTATCTCACGTGGAGGGAATTCAAGCCATGACCTCTATGTTAACGGTGTCCGTATCCAATGAAAGAAATTGATGTGTGTTTTTTCAAATACCAGCTTAACCTTCGGGAAATGGCGCTAACAAAATAATATAAGGACTGATGCCGTTGTATTTTTGCAACACCCTATAATGTTTCAAATAACAATAAAAAACACACATACTTTAATACATAATATGGTTATTATTGAGGCAATATTATTGAATAAATATTTTAACTATATAGTATTTTTGTAAAGTTTAGTAAAAGATAAAAGCAAATTATAAAAATATTAAACTGTTATAAAACATAGCTTCTTATTAGAAAAAAATATATAACAAACTATTGTAGTTATTATATATTTTACTATATTACCAAATTACTTATTACTTCTCTATTATTACTGTATTATTTTATTTTAAACATATGGTGGGAATGAGCCAGCCGTATGACATAGCGACTGGCACCGTTGAGTCTTCACAACATTCGCGCGTGTCGCCAATTAAAACACCCGTATCTCAGAAAAAAAATATTGGATTGTTTTTATTGTTATGAAAATGCAACAGTGCCACTCGAAGAAGGTTAGAAAATGATAATGTTTTTGATTTAAAATATACATATTTTAAAATACGTAAACCTATTTTACATTTATTTGTTTGTCGTCCGAAACTAAAATTATTCAAGCACAATTTTTAAAGAAGAAAGGATTCGGTTTTTTTTCTAGTAAACTCATATTTATTCTCATTATTAAACATTAAAAAGTATTTTGTTAAAGTAACTTATAATAGTTTTTTTTTTGTTCTGAAAACAAAACCTGTGCAATAATTCAATTCAAACAGATGTTGATAATTTTGAATAAGACCGAATTGTCCCAAACGACATGTATTCAATCAATATCTACGTCTTCAATGTTCAGATATTAACAACTATTGTAGGTGACCTGGCGGTCTAGGGGTAAGGTGTTAGACTTCTATGCTGGTGGCCGGGGTTCAATTCTCGGTCCCGGCAAAGATTTATCCTATTACCAAACCCTTCCTTCACCTCTGACAAGACATCTTGTAAATGTGAGGAATGCCAGGCCTCCACCGTGGTTCGGATTCCACGTATTACACATTAGCGTAAGTGCGTATAACCCGAACGGGTAGTAAGACGCGGTGCTAATAATAATAATAATAATAATAATAATAAAAAAGTTTGTGTTTTAATAAATTATGGATTATGTCCATACTTGATTTCTAAAGGATTACGGAAATGCGGTCACGATAGAATTACCTACCAACCCACATATCCTTCAGGAAGAAGTACAGCGTAGTCCTTAGAACATGCAAGTGTCCTTCGTGTTTGACGGGGGGAAGTGGGTGTCTTCTCCCGGTTTTTTCTTTTCTACTTCAAAAGAAACAAGGGTGTATCAAGGGTTCAGTATAGAAGTAGTCTGTATTGGCGTACTCTTCTTACCTCGCCTACAACCGGGGGTTTCTGTTGCCATTGTACAGACCGTATGTTGCTATGATACCGACCGAGCCACCGAGCGCGGAGTTTTCTTCTAACGAGAAGCTCCGGGGTGCGCCATGACATCCTATGTCGTTAGCAGGACTCCCCAACAACCATTCACCCTCTCCACTCCTCTCCTCCCCCCCACTTTTTTTTCCAAAACTCTTAACAATTTTTTTTTTATCAGTGAGTGTGAGAAGAGAGGGACCTCAAGGCACATCCCAATCCCCAACCACTCAACCGAACACCACTCTTTTTNTTTTTTTTTTTTTCATTCTATATTCTTTTTCTTTAAACTATTTATGTTTTTAAATAAAAAATAAAAATTAGGAGAAGACACAAACAATTAATTTGTTACATTCGGAAATACTTATTTACTTAAAAAAATTATTAACAAGTAAAAAAAAAAGAGGGAAAGAAAGACAGTTGAAGGTGGAAAAGTTTAAAAAGTAAAAGTTTGCATAACATTTAAAACAAAATCATCAATTTTTTTACAACAAGAACTAAAAGTATACACAAATAATCATATTCTTATATAAGTTTTTTTTGTTTTGTTTCACTAATTGGCTAGTTAACGTACGTAAGGAGTTTTTAAAGTCTATAATGATTCCAAACAAGCAACTTAGTTATAGTTTTTCAATCATATTTGGCGTATTAGTCAATAACAGATATATTTAAAAACTATATTATTACTGTTTTAAGAACGCTTTGCATAAAAAGTGACTTAATGTATTAAAAAAGGTAGCCACTGATCCTATTAATACATACTGGAATTCCACTAAAAGTCTTGAAATGTTATTTTGATAATGGAATGTTTGGGGTTTGCTTAATTCTTTAGTATATTCAGATAATTTTTATTGTTAGTTATTGTAAAGAAACTTCCCATATATTATAATATACATGAAAAAAAAACTATCTCTGATATTAAAGTAGTTATTTTGTAAACATCTTTCATTATTTTTTATTTAATCGTCCACAACTTAGGCTATTTGGTTTGTTAATGAAAATGGCTGGTAGGAATCTTCTTGGCAGGACGTAAATTTAAAAAGTTCGTGAACCGTATGTCCATCTAGGATAATTAATCATTAATAAATAATTTTGAAATGCAAGTCAATGCTGTCCAGGTATAAATAGTAGAGTGGGTGTGGCTACTCGTCAGGGAGAGAGGGTAAGTACTAACAACAGATAAACAAGATGCCTTTCAGGGCAAACTGCTAATTTTTTCCTTCTCTGTGCTTAAAAATTCCTTAAGTTAAGATTCAACAATATTCACAAAAAAATTTCGGAACTCACATAAAAACACCGTTAACTCATGCAAACACATCAGACTCGAACAGAACAGAAGTACGCCATCAAAACCAACTGAGGTCTCCCGCTGGGCCTCTCAGATGCTAATTGTGTTTCACTTTGCATAAATTACCACTGTAACCCAACATCATAAAAAAAAAGAGACATTTTTACATCCGTTCTGCCGTTTGAGAGATTATTTTGTCATGGTAATCGTATCGACCAGTCAACCATGGTTGTGTTATGTTAATCATATCATTTAAACTTAGAGTGGACGTGGACCAGTGGGAGATACTTGCAGATGTTTGAATTGTTTTGTAACGTCACATTTTTGATTCAACTATTTCACAAGTGGACCTCCAATGGTTTCCTAAAGGGCGTACGGAAGAAATAGAAAATATTATTATTATTATTATTATCATTATCATCATCATCATCATCATCACGTATTACTACCCGTTCAGGTTGTACGCACTTACGCTCATGTGTAATGGTAGGGTGATTGTGAGATGAAATGGAGTACCTAACGTGGAATCCGAACCATGGTAGAGGCTTGGGAATTCCCCACATTCACAAGTTGTGATTAATACACGTCTTGTCAGAGGTGAAGGAAGGGTTTGGCAATCAGATACATCTGTGCCGGGACCGAGGATTGAACCCCGGACCCCCAGTTCAGAAGTTCGACACCTTACACCTGGACCACCAGGTCACCAATAGCCTGTAAAAGTAATCCCTTAGCTAGATTTTTTTTTTTCTGCACTGCCTTTTTCTTCCTCTCCGGGCTCTTTGCATTTATGTATATCAATGTGGAAGAAATGGAGAAGGTGAAGGAGATTTACCTGCATCTGTGTGAAGTTATAGCGTCAAAACAACTAGAAAATAACAACATTCAATTAATTGGGCCGAGATTTGATCCTCTACCTCCCCATCACTATAAAAATGAACTTGACCAGATTGACAACTACTTCGTTTGCCTAATGATGCGTATTATTTAATTAGCAAATAAACCTTGTTGGTGTCACGTATTTAAGCAATAGCCTATTTTTATTTCTTTGACAAAATAATAATTCATTAAATAATATAAGTTAGGCCTTTAACAATCAAATAATAGGCGTAAATGTATATATATAGTAAAAGCTGTACAGTCGGAAAAATAGATCAAAGTAGATTTTATAACGAATCCGTAAATTACCTTTCTCATTCCTATTTTTTTAATGAATGCGTGTCTCTCACAATGTCTGCATGATATTTTTATTTTATTTTTTGTTTCATAGGTATATCTTACACACACACACACACACACATATATATATATATATATAAAAGCTTACAATTTATACATGTATATAAGCATACAATTTATACATGTATGTGTGTGGATGGATGGTTGTATTGCAAATTAATAACAAAAGCTAGAAAGGCTACAGAGTGTTTGAAAATGTTGTGTTGTACTTTTATTTTTATCGATCGCTTCAGTTTTGTGTTTTTGTTTTGTTTTTTTACCTTTCAGCCACAACCACATTATAATATAACGTATTAAACACACAGGCCTGAAAGTGCCAGTCGTGTAGTTTGTTAAATACTTATTATATTTGTTGTGCTCATGGGGGGAGGGGGGGAGAGAGAGAGACACACACACACACACAGGGTTTTACAGTCCAATTTTAATATGAAGAGTCTTATCTGATAGTTATAAAAGTTATTAAATCTACTTTCACGTATTTATAGGTCAAGTCCTATATTCTTCAGTTTCCACTTTTGATAAATGTTATCAATACCCATAAAATAGTATTAATAAAATAATAGAATGCTTTTAATTTTGGTTGATAATAAAATATATTTGTATTTTATAAACGGCCTTTGCCATTAAAACTGGCTTGTTGAAACAGTGATCTGATTAAAATCCTAAATTTTGTTACAGATTCGTATAGAGCTAAAGAAATCTAATGTGATTATAATATAAACATCATTTATGTATTTACATAATATTGAATAGCTAAAATTTGGTCACTTCAAGAAATAAGTATATTATCTCGGAAAGGTGGAAATGTGTGATCTCATGTGTAATCTCATCGAGTCTGGTGTTTCCTGTGAATGATGTATTAGGATTGTAATCCTGGTTGGATGCACTAATGGTGTTTTTTTTATCGGTTGTCTCCCACTCTACTTTCGCTAAAATTCTAGCTTACTCATATTTATCTAATTAGTGTAATTAAATCCGGAAAGCCCGATCGGATAGTAAAACGAAGTGCAAATAAAAAATATGAAAGAATATAGAAACATTTTTAAACCGACATGCAAAGGTATCTTTTATAACCAGGGTCCGAAATTTGATGATATGTATTTTTATTTACAGTAGATAACATACATTATTATTATTATTATTATTATTAGCACAGCGTCTTACTACCCGTTCGTGTTATACGCACTTACGCTAATGTGTAATTGTAGGGTGATTGTGAGATGAAATTGAGGACCTACAGTTTAACGTGGGATCCAAACCACGGTGGAGACCTGGGATTCCCCACATTCACAAGTTGTGATTAATACACGTATTGTCAGAGGTGAAGGAAGGGTTTGGCAATCAGATAAATCTGTGCTGACGCCGAGGAATGAACCCCGGACCCCAGCACAGAATTCCAACCAACACTTTACCCCTAGACCACCAGGTAACCTCATCCCAGACAAATCCTATGTGTATTTACATTTTGTTCATGAACCCTGTAAAACTTTTTTTTAATATAGTTCTCTAGATATTCTTTAACCTTTTGGGGTTTGTAGGTCATGTTTACTTGGTTTGCGTCGTTTTTGTGTCGGTTTTAGTAAATTTTGAGTGAATAGTAGGCGTTTTAAATTTGTTTCGTGGGATTTATGTTGAATAATTATATTTTTAAATGCTAGTGATATTTTTATACATGCATCAATACTCAATCATACATTTTTCAACACACAGTTGTCTGAATGAGAAGTTAGTTAATGTAGGCAATGAACTCTGTCGCTTTGATTGTATGTTTGGAAAATAAATATTCCTGGTCAGATGCTGCAACTACAGTAATATAGAGAGGGCTGCGTTGGGAGAGGGTAGCCATTAATTTGTAACAGCTATTTTGTGAATAAATTTTATGATTTGTATATTGCAAGAATTTATTTTTTAAATGCTTTCATTATAAATATATTAGTTTCCCTCTGTGAAGTTTTTGTTTTATTAATCGTGTGTATTTAATACGAGTTTTTGATTAAATTTTTAGATTTTTTTATGTATATTTGAAGTCAAATTTTAGTATATTTAATTCATTTTATAGGTATTTTTGGAATCATGTTTAGATAATAAAATTCCTGTTTCTTTTTACAAGACTAGCATTACTGTGATGAGACTAATGCATTTATTTGGTTTTAATTTGTTGAATTAGGATGAAGATAGGCATAAACTAAGCAAAAAGATTAAGTAGTCACCCATACATATGGGAATTTGGACAAAGGCGTCAGACACTTATTGTTTGGTTTGCCGACAATAGTGAGGTCATGTTCACAACGACGGCTGAGATTACAAAGATATATACTTTATCTCAAATAGCTCCCCACTCTCCGATAAAAATGCAGCTACTTTTCCACTAAATTATATCTCACTATAACTGAAAATATGTGGGTAGCTAACGTGGGTAATTGTTAGTAAGACCGTAATCTTTCCTATAAATCAAATACAGTATCTAGAAAAAAATATTGGATTAAATTAAAAACTGTATAAACGAATTGTATAAGACATTTTTTCATCGTAATAAATCATAGTTTTTTCTGGATTCTGAGATTTTATATTAAAGTAATTTTATAAACCCTGTTATGTTATAATCAATTGATTTATACATTCTTTAAAAAAATCTCAAACCATGTTTTAATCAAATTAAATATAAAAATTGAATGCATCTAATTAATCGCGCTTAAGGTGGGAATGTAAGGAACTAAAGTTAAAGCAGTATTTTTGCAGTTTGTATAGCAAAACATGACCAAACTTAATCGAATATTTATCCAATATAAACATATAGTTTAATTTTCTTCGCCTCAACAGTTCTTTAATATCTGTCAGGGTGTCCTGGAATTTAATTCAATATCTTCATTTAATAAGTTTATCATCTAATGCTGTTATGCTTGTGACGGATATTCAAGAACTCTTGATATCACAATTTGAAGAAAATTTAACTCTATGTTTCTACTGGAGCAATAAATAATTATTTTTTCTGTCCGAAAAAAGTTTGTGTATAAAAACTGCAAACACACTACCCTTAAGGTGGGATGGCAGGGGACGCGAGAAAAGGTCAGTGTTTTTTTTGCAGCTTTTGTAGCAAAACCTTTTTTGGCTAAATAAAAAAACTACTCCAGTAAAAATATAAAGCTAAATTTTCTTCACATGTTGATAATCAACAGTTTCTGAATATCTGTTACGAGTTTAGCGGCATTAGGTGACAAACTTTTTAAATGAGAAGAAAAAGTGGTCATTAAATTCCAGGACACCCTTGACATATATTCAAGAAATTTTTGGGTCTTCTTGTGAAGAAAATTGAATTCTATATTAGTACTGGAGCAATATTTTATTTATTTTGGCCAAAAAAAGTTTTACCATAACAAATGCAAAAACACTGACCTTTTCTCGCGTCCCTTTCGATCCCACCCTAGCTCGAATTATCTACACTCTCACCTTAAGATTAAGCTTTGATTCATGGAATAATTTTCTTATCTTTAACCTATGTTAGTTTAAATCTTATATTAATTGTATTTCGTTTCCTATTCCATATATATATACATACATATATATGTGCGTGTGTGTGTGTGTGTGTATGTGTTTTGACGTGTGTTTGCCTGAATAGCTAGCTCTAGCTATTTGTGTAAATGTATGTGCTTTTATAAGTGATAAATTTTCACTCTTAGAGAAGCATGGAGGGTGGAAAAGACTGAAGTATATATTTCTTTGAATTTATTAACTAAAGGCTTGTGCAAGTATGTAGTGGGGTGTTGGTAGAGGGGCATTATATAATCCAATTTTAGAGTAGCTGCCATCTCCGTAGAGAAGAGTGATATCCAGTTTAGAAATGCAGTAATTTAAAGTGTATTTTGCTTTCTGCAGGTTTTTGACGTTGCAATGATAGAAAAACGAATAAGTAATTTAATAAACATGACAAATATTGATAATGAACAATTTTATAAAACTTTTTAACATAAAAACTGTTCATTTTATGCAGAATGGATCTTTGTATAAATATCTCCTAAACTAAGGTGATTGTTAATCATTAAGATGAATCAGGAAATGATTGTTAGGTTAGTATAAATGGAGAATTGTTAAAACAAGTGAATTATTTTGTGTATCTTGGCAGAATGTTAGGTAAAAATGGAAAGATTGATGGTAAAATCGACAGACGGGTGAATGCATCTTGGTGAGTAGTTGGATGTATGTGGACTATTGATAAGACTGAAGTAGTATCGAAAGAAGCAAATATGTCGGTATATAAATCTGTGTTAACACCAACATTGTTTTAAGGATGTGAATGGTTGATTTGTCAGGGTAAGCACAAGAGCAAGATGAATGAGTTTAAAATGAGATATCTTAGAAATGTAAGTGGAAAAACTCGTATGGACAGAGTTAGTAATGAATGGGTGCTGAAGGAGTGCGGTTTAAAATGGAGCCCAATAGGTCAAGGTGAAATAAGCGTCTTACGTTGTTTTGGGCATGTTGAGATAATAAGTGTGGATCTAGTGATAAAGCAAATATATTAAGGTAGAGTGTGTGGATCAAAAGGAAGGGATAGGCCAATTAATACGTGTGGAAATGTGGGAAAGAGATAAACATGAAGAGTTTTAAGAATATTATTATTATCACCACGTCTTACTACGCATTTTAAAAATAAGAGAGCATGTATGACCGTGTATGGATGTCATTGAAGAGCAGGGAATATGCAAGGATAGGGAACTGTGGAGAGGGTTAGTGAGGGTGGATAAAATAAGGAGTTGTTTTTGGAGCTATATGCACAGTTTCTTGCCTGCCCCTTAAGGGAACGGCGTGATTTGTTATGCATGTAAGTATGTATATATATATATATGTATGTATATATGTATGTATGTATGCATGCATTTATGTGTGTATGTGGGTATGTATGTATGTATGTATGTATGTATGTATGTATGTATGTTTGTGTATATATGTATGTGTGTATGTATGTATGTATGTATATGTATGTGTGTATGTATGTATGTATGTGTGTATGTATGTGTATATATGTATGTGTGTATGTATGCATGTATGTATGTATGTATGTATGTATGTATGTATGTATGTATGTATGTATGTATGTATGTGTATATATGTATGTATGTATGTATGTATGTATGTATGTGTATATATGTATGTATGTATGTATTTATGTATGTATGTGTTTATGTATGTGTATATATGTGTGTATATATGTATGTGTATATATGTATGTATGTATATATGTATGTGCATATATGTATGTGTATATATGTATGTGTATATATGTATGTGTATATATGTATGTATGTGTGTATATGTATGTGTGTATGTATGTATGTGTGTATGTATGTGTATATATGTATGTGTGTATGTGTATGTATGTATGTGTGTATGTGTATATATGTATGTGTGTATGTGTATATATGTATGTGTGTATATGTATGTATGTATGTGTATATATGTATGTATATATGTATGTATATATGTATGTATATATGTATGTGTATATATGTATGTATGTGTATATATGTATGTATGTGTATATATGTATGTATGTATGTATGTATATATATGTATATATGTATGTATGTGTGTGTGTGTGTGTGTGTGTGTGTAAAAAATTTTTAAAAATGCTTTAGCTGTGTCTTTCAAGTCATAGCTTTCTAGTCTTATTTATTTTGAAGCTATTCACACTAGTAATTACTCGGTCTACGGTATTAGGTTCGTATTATATACAAAAGTAAAAATAAATGCCCAATGTGCTTATACTAATTTCGCACTTTTTGTGTGTGTCTAAATAAGGCCTTTCGCCCACTACTCAAATAAGACTCAAAAGTGACGTGAGTAAAAACTTAGTCACCAACCAGTAGCTTGCGCGTCACGACCAGTTTACGAGGCGTCCTTGATTAGTCACTGGAAACCCAACAGTTTAGTCGCCGGGCTACCTTAGTTACAAACTCAATCATCATGAAGAAACAATAATTATTGAACATTTAATGTTCAATATTCAAGGTAGATTTATTTCGACATTCTGTCCAATATTATAAATTTTGCATAAGTTTTTCAAGGTCTCTTTGCCGCGACAAATAGTATATTATAGGTTATTAGTATTACCATTATTATTAGTAATAGAAGTAGTAGTACCAGTAATAGTAGTAATAGTAGTAGTAGTAGTAGTAGTAGTAGTATTATACAATTTATATTCTTTTAAATGTTTAGATTAATCCATAATCTTCTTAGGTTACGTTTTATATCCGTGATAATAGTAGACAACCCATTCCTCCTTGGCACTTGAGTCACTAGACTTTATATGAACACATATTAAATATTCTAGAAGCGTAAAGAAGGTACTTGCATCTAGATAGTACGAAACTGATTGAAATGTGGTCACTTTTGCGTGTCACCGTGTGCGAAACATAAGTAACAATCATATATTGACCAGTCTGTGACTTTAATCACTAACCAGTCCAATTACAGTTTAGTAACTCGGTGGGCCTTAGTGACCCGAGATTATTAACCCAAAATCGCTGGTTATGATGTATAACACGTCAGTCTTTCAATACATTTAGACCCACCTCGGTGGCGTAGTTGGCTAACGCGCTTGTCATGTTGAGCTCGATCGCTGAGGACGGGGAGATAGAGGTTCGAATCTCGGTCGGGTGAACTGAGGGTGGTTTTTCCTAAATGGTTTTCCTCTCTTCCTCTACGCAAATGCGGGTTCATTTCCTTTAATTCAAACTTCCCAATTCATAATCCATTAGAGTAATTAGCACTAAAAGACTATAACCCGAACAGGTAGTAAGACGTGGTGCTAAATATATAATATATTTAGATTGTTTTTGAAATGCGCCGAAGTTTGACAAGCTATGGACATTTTAGTTAGCAGCTTTTATAAAAGTAACAGAAAATATGCAGGTGATGAACATACCATAAGACATTTCGCCTACAGAGCTATACTCAACCGTGATTAGTCTGGTTAGTGATTCAAGCTACTGATTGGCTAGTAACGTGTTTCTGTTTATGTTTCGCACACGGTGTTATACATAAATGTTGGAATTTTAATCAGTATCTAGTTTGCTAGCACCTTCTTCAATCCTCTAGAATTTTTAATATCTATTAATATAATGTGTAGTGACTCGAGTGGCTGGAAGTATGGGTCTACATTATTATTATTATAGATATAAGTGACATGACAAAATAATATTTTGATTCATACATAAAATTATAATATTATAAAATGCCTCCGTAACAACAGCAAAAACATAAAACAATTTTTTTTTTGTGGCATCGCTTCTTACTACCTGTTCTGGCTATACGTTTATGTACTAATTACGATAATGGTTTTAGGGATGAGGAAAGTTATATTTAGAGAAATTTGCGTTGAGTGAGAGTGAATAACCATTTTGTAAAAAAAAAAACTATTTTTATTACACCCGACCGATATTCGAAGCTCGATCTCCCCGTCATCGGCAGTCTAGTCTACTTCAAGAGTAGTGCGTTAGGCCAACCGAAGAGGGTATTAAACAATTCGAGGAATTAAATCGACTGAATACATTAGCCTCGATGATCGAGAGAAGCTCGTAAAGTAAAAAAATATCGGAGGTTATATATAACTATATATGATCCTTGTACCTATTAGAATAACTATTATGATATGTCATATTTTAATGAAATGACATATTTTACCATACAAGAGCAATACAATCAATATGTTCAATTTTTTTAAATCTTGGCTCACTATGGCTGTTCTGACCTTGATAAGATGGAAACACATGTTGTGTGATATTTTAAATCCCTCTCAATACCACATACATCATAATAGAATGTTCTGTTTCATTGAGTTCAATGTTTTTTCTATCATAAATTTAATTTGTGTCATTTTACTAATGCATTAAGGATGAAATAATATAATATACACTTTTTGTAACTATATAGTTTACCAATAAGTATATTTATTCTTGATATTTTTTATGTTTATTTAAATGGTTCTATATTATAGTTTAGATAGAAACATTAAATTGAAATAAAAAAAACAATTTTAGAAAATATTTCAAACTTTAATACTACTAGTTGTAAATAAAATAATTATCATGCGCTTACCTCAGTCATAAGCACAAATGTCTATTTAGATCAGGGCTTCTTATTATATAACCATATACCACCATAAATAATTGTGTTAAATTTTTGGGTGAGATTCAACTTTACTTGTGCATAGAAATTTGAAATCGTATTCTAAATAATCATAGGGTTCATATCATTTACATTTAATGTCTTTAATAAATAGATAAATATAGCGTATTATAATACAAGAACATTCGTATAGATAAAATAAATCAACTTTGTTTTTGTTTCAACAGGAAGCAGCACCAGCGAACCGAGACCAGATAGTACAAGAGACTGCTACTAGATGGAAGAAGCGACATCAACAGTCGAAACACTAATAATCTTGTATATTTTTGTATAATTAGGTGCAAAATGTTATATATTTTCTAATACAAAACCATTGTTATTGTTTATTGCCTTATTTATAAAACTGGGTTTATTTTATATGAACATTAAAGTATATAATATACGTTTCAAAATGGTTGTATGGAATTGAGTAAAATGATTTAGTTAAAGATATGAATAATGTAATTAATAAATAAATAGTCAGACTTTATTAATGGTTGGAAATATTATGTCAAAGTATTATGAGTGATGAATATAATAAATTGGTAATTAGATTTGACCTGTAGACTTAATTGTAAGAGCATAATTAATTTTAATGTATTTAATTACATTATTAATATGATTCTTCTAAAATTAATTTTACAGTGTTTCTGCAATGAAAGCTGTATGTATGGAGATCCTTTTAAAACATTCCAAGTCCTTTTAATTTGATATTTAAATAAGTTGGCCACATCAAGTTGACCTAATGAACACAATAAAAAATTCCTGACGTTTCTTAGTTTAATTCAATTTTAATGTAATAACAATAACTATAAGTCTCACGAGTCCTTAGTAAAGTTACGATGTTATTAAAACTAAAACTGTATTTATTATGATAATAATATAAGATAACTGTATCGTAATATTTGAACATTAATTAGGTATTAAAAAACCACCAATCTACCAAACTTAACTCAACAAACGTTGTTATTATTTATTTACACGTTACGTTTTTTAATCTAATGGATACTTATTTAAAAAATCTATATTCTTTCTACAAAAAGCTATGCTATGATTCACTGACCTACAAATTGACTCATTTTATATTGATATTATCAGGGAGTATTGCATGATCTGGAATAGTCAAATGTGGAATACAATGAGACTCAAAAGAAGGAAAATATTAAAATAAACACTAACATTTATTGAAATCGATAATCTAGTTTTGATATTCAAGTTTTAATGATAAACTATATTTTAAAAGAGTACCACTAATTCAAATTAGTTTCTATAAATAACAATAATTTCTCAAAATATAGAGTAGTTTCACTAATTATCATCAGGCTATTTAAATTTACTGTAGTTTTCCCAATTATATATTACACATAATCGGGATTAAATATGTTCGTTTGATTACCTGTGCTTAGCTGGTCATATTCATAATGTAAAATTATATTAAGATAAAAACTAATTCTAGGGAGCTCGGCCGGAAATTAATCCTGACCTCTAGGATTAGAATAATAAGTGCAAACCACTTCATCAGTCTCGCCGATATGTCAAGTATTTATATTTTAGACTATCATTAATTAAATTTAATAATTTATAAAACGAGTTTTTAAGGATATAAAACGCACTATCCATGTAGTCATGACACATTTATTTTTAATAGCAGCGTGAACATTGGAACTACTTTTGGTATTTGAAGTAGAACAAAGTAAAATTAAAACAAAATTAACGATGAGATTTTTTATTCCTTTCCATGTTCATTCAAGAATGACAATAACTATGCGTTTAACTTTGATGGCGTAATGTAGGAATATTTTGGCCGAATTTTAAGACCCTTATATGTTTTAAATTTAGTCCAGGAATATTTTGATTAACTTGAAGTATTAAAACCCTTATGTAATTTCTCCAAAAAAGAATAATACAATCGCACATGGTAAGCTTTGAGATAATGTGATTTATTTTTATAATTATCCTATTTGATCAAATAATGAGGAATGTAAAATAAACTATAGTTACTACTGCACAAAATTTTAAATAAATAAGAACTATATAATCTTAGAAAAAAGTTTGAATTTAATGTTTTATTTCTAAACAAAGATGAAGCTCTAACTATAAATAATTTATCTTCAATTATGGCTACCAAAATTATTAATTTGTTGAGTAAAAAGTTTATCTCACGTCCGATTTTAGAATCACGTCCAATCAAGGTCTCACTCTAACCTGGAGATTAGGGTTCAAATCCTGGTTTAATGTATTAAGGGTGATATATATGTACAATGTATATTATTTCTCTGCACAAATCTAACGAGTTTTAAGTAAATTTCTTTCTTTTAAGATATAAGCTAAAGCCTGTGCGATGCACCATACCATTTATTTATATTAATTAAAACAAATTATTGGGAAAATATTCTTAGCTACCGACGAACGTTTTAATTTCTTAAAATTATGTATATAATATTATTTTTAACTATACTCTGGTTTTCAATACTACAAAACGTTACAAACCACTAATATTCTTTTATAAATCTTGATTCGCATTATTTTTCTTTAAACTAAAACTTTTAGTTTCCATTGTATGGCGTTTTATATACTCTCTTTCAAAATTATTCTGCAAAAATGATTATACTAATTTTAACTAATAAAAAACTATTCCAAGAAAGTTTGACGATGGCACTTTGGTGTTTAAGAGTCCTTCAAAATATTCCTTTGTCCTTTTTCTAACTAATTGAGACCACTAATAGAATGTTTCCTTCTCCACTTGATTTAGAAACTTAGATTTAAGTATCCTCTTAGTTGAGAGGAAACTAAGGGGCTAACGTCACAGCATGAGCTATTTGCTATCCCCCATAACAACTGGTTGTCCTTTAAAAGGTCTTGCCGACAAAACAACTGGTCTGTATAGACATGGGCATAATATAACATCTGCTCGAGTATTCCATACAAGATTTTTTATATTACATCACACTTCTCTCAACTGTTTTCATAGGAAGAGATTTATCTGACAGATAGAAAAGTTACTAAATCTATTTTCACGTATTCATACGTCAAGTCATATTATATACAGCTGTCACTTTTGATTGATATTATCAATAACTATATCAAATGGTAATCAATGTTAGAATAAAAAATCATGTTTGTATTTGATCAAAAATTCTCCTAATAAATATTGGATTTTATTTAACACACATTCCATTAAGGTATAAATTAACAAAATTTATTTTTCCTTCGCGTCTTACTACCCAACTAGGTTATTTATATTTTACTACACTAATAGGATATTAATGTATAAGTTAGAGTTTAAAGCAAGTTTACCCGCATTTGCATGAAGAGAAAGTGTAAAACCGTTTAAGAAAAATCATCTTCAGTGCATACGACCATGCTTTGAACCCCGATCCCCCTGTGACTGGTAGAATAAACTATACGAGACTGACGTCTAGTCCGTGTGTCCTCCGATCACCCGTAGAGGTGGGCACATGGGCAAATACGTGATTCTCACCTTATCTGGTTTGTTGGTGATAGATAAGGGTTCGGTTCTCAGTTGGGCGTTCTGAGGAGTTTTTTTTTACTAAATGTTTTGTTTCTTTCTCACCACACAAATGTGGGTACGCTTCCTCTAAATTATACCTTCTTAATTCCTATCCCCTTAGTGAAATAAATGAATGAATAGCTCGGAAGGGTAGTAAGGCGTTTAAAATAGTACACACTATTTTTAAACCACGTCTTATCACCCACCCAGGCCATTCAAATGCAATACAACTAATCGGGAAGTAATTATAAATGTAGAATTTATAGGAAATGTGCCCTTATTTGCGCGGGGAGAGAGTGAAAAACCACATAGAATAAAACACTTCCAGCATACTGGGCTGGGATTTGAACCCTGGTCCTCGTCAAACCAGTATAGACGAGCTTGAAGTATAAATCACGTGCCCACTGATGGGGTGACGATATCTATTCTGATTTTGTTGGGAAGAACGGTTAGAAAATTCAAACATATTTATTTACGGCCAACACTGGTGTTATTTTACTATATAATTTGTGTTATTCTAAAGGTATTAATAATATCCATCAAAAGTGACAGCTGTAGATAACACAACTAGATGTATGGATATATTAAAATTGTTTTGAGTAACTTTAATAACTACCAGACACTGTTCTTTATATCAAAATCATTGTATAGCGAATATGGTTCGGTATGATAAAGTGTTTAAATAAAATGGAATTAATAGATAAATCTTTTTGTACAAAGCTGTACATTCAACTTGTTGAGAGGTCTTTCAAAATACCACCAAGTACTCCTAGCTATTAAGGGTGATAAGTGCACTTATTAAAGCTTAATTCTCTAGGATACAAAGTATCTATTACCGGCTAGTTTAACAATTGTCTCAAGGGTAGAAAGCTCCAAAGAATTTAGCTTAATATGCACGTTGTGCGGGTTTGTAATCTAATTTAAGGTCTATTGCAGTTGTTATGAAATAAAGAGTAAATTAAGGTTTTCGATTGAAGGGAGGGGTATACCATTTATAAAATTGGGACTGATATAATTATATGGGTGTTTAATTAGTTCTTGTAAGAAAGAAGGGCGGCAAATGTTTTATGATTGAGTGATTGAGTGTGCTTAGAAGCTGTTTAAAATATATTTACATGGGAATTAAATAAATTTTCTCATATAAATAAAAAGAATACTTATAATCAAATTTTCCCAAGTATATTACTAATACTGAATTTTTGGTCGTTTGGTCTTTAAGCTCTTAGTAGTAGTTTTATTTTGTAATTTGACTTAATTTGGATGAGAACATTATATGTACATCAATCAAATATTTTTTTGGGGGNAGGCTGTACAACTATTCAAGCTATAAGTTGTCAAAGGACTGTTATTTCTCGCGCGATTCTAACGCTAAATGGATGGATGTGTGTGAATATTAAGAAAGCCCCACCTCTAGAGGTCTTGGGGGCGCGTGTGGTGTGAAATATCAAGGTTTATCTATGCTATTTGTACAATGTATTATAGATGCTTTAAGTGTTAAATAAACATTATTTAAGTTATTAAATTGAACTAGTTCTACTGAAACAAAAAAAGAGTTTAATTTGAACTATTAGTTGGCAAACTGAAATTGATTTTAACTATTATTTGTGATATTAAAGTATTGGTTTTAAACAATCGACTTCCAGAATTGATTTATAGTTAGTAAAACAAATTTCAAAATAGAATTACTTTTGTTTTTACTTTTATTTACTTCTCAAAAATTTTGATGGGCATAAAATAAGCATTTGAGAAACAGCTTTACTATCTCGATATTATTTTCTTTTGTTGTGATACCTTTTGATGTGTTTTATTCTCTTAATACTTCTTAACAGATTTGTCCTGTTTCATAGACTTTTGTGGGAATCATTTATTTGAGTGATATTTTTATTTTTCGATACCTCTTTGCGTGCTATATTCTCCTAGTGAACACTAACAAATTTGTCCGGTTTCTGCGACAGAAATCACATAATAACTGACAGAGAGAGCCATCTATGATATCATTTATGGACTATTTTTACCAATACCAAATAGTACATAGTTTATTTTACAGATGGTTCTTGTAGTAACATTATTTTGATGATTCGTAAATGGGATATATTTGTGAAGACGTATTAGGAGAATAATACACATAAAGAGGTACGATTACAATGCCCATTTTGTTAGTCAATGTTAAATATTAGATAAGTAAGTATCTCATTGATTATGAGTAGAGCTAAGATATTTCCAGAGGTATTGTTTTATATTTAAGGACATAATAAATATACAGTTATTGTTGGTAGATTTTCAAAAATATATTTGAACCTTCAGCTGCTGAGGATGCAAGCATCTTAAATCATGCAGACCTCCCTTCAACGGACAGACCTGAGCGAATTTGTTTGTTGAAACATGATGCAACTGTGATTTTTAGTACAAACAAATATTCTTATTATTTATTACTTGAATACTTAAACTACACATAAATAAATGTAGGCTTTACATTATGAGCTTATTATATTTATTATAACTATGATTTTTTTTTATCAAAAACATTCACAATTTAATTGTATTTGCAGTATAGATGGACAGAACCGTTCAATGTTGGGGCTGGTAGTCAAAATAATTCAGTCCACTGAAATGAGCAGTTCATTTATCGTGTTCAATAACTCGCGAACTACATCTTGTTGTTCAATCAGGACAAACAACATGTTATTTGTTATAAAAATTGGAAATATATTGACACCAGCTAGACTTATCTTCTCCAAAATTTAAATCATCTAAATATCAAGGGGAAACTTGTTTAAAACCTGTACTTTTTAGTACCACGTTCGGCTTATATGCATATGTACTAATTACGCTAATGGTTTTAGGGATTAAAAAGGTTATATTTAGAGGAAGTATACTCACATTTGCATGAAGGGAGAGTGGAAAACCATTTATGAAAAAAATACCCTCAGTACACCCGACCGAGATTCGAATCTCGATCTCCCTGTCATCGTAAATCTATTATACTGCGTGAGTAGTGCGTTAGACCATACGGCCACTAAAGTTGGTTAAAAAAACTATACTATAATACTCAAGGCACATCTTAAATATTCTATATTGTAATAAATATAGTTAATATGACCCGCTTCGGTGGCCGCATGGTTTAAAGGTGTCAATATCTGATTAGACTGGACATCCGATGATGAGTAGATCGGGGTTCAAATCCTGATTATGTTTACTGAGAGGAGCTTATCCCAATTTTTTCCACTACTCATCCACACCAATATTGGTACAATTATTCTACATTTGAACTTCCTCATCCCTAACACATTCGCGTAATAAGTAGGCCTATGTATGGGTACAGCCCGAATGGGAAGTAAGACGCGGTGCTAATGTTTTTTTGAGGGGGGGGGATTTTTTTTATACCAATATTTGTTGTTTATCGATGGGATAAGGTAGGTGGTAAATTTTCTGATGGATACACCCCTTTCCCCCACCCACTTGGGGCGCTGATTAAAATCCCATACTGGTTTAACAACGTCAGCTACACTATCCGTGTGACCAATCCTACGAGAAGGATTGTACTGTAGAAACGAGAACCTACACCCACCTTGGCACCGAAACATGACCCCGAGTGTGTGAAAATAATTCTATTTGAATGACGTCACGTGGAGACCTAGAGAATATAAAAAAAACCAACGTCCTTGCTATGGTAGGTCAAAGAGCGAGGGATGGCCCTCTCCTGATATTGACGGACGTTAATTGGCAGGTTATATCGAGGACAGTGAAGGTGGGCGAGTAGACAGGAGGGGTGGGAGTAGGGGGTTGGGTCACTACCGCAGTTGCGGGGTGTGATATCGACCTGCCTGTCACGTATACCCCCTTACCCCC
>CABEEJ010001997.1:95814-110579 GCA_901482245.1 Timema douglasi
CCCCCCCCCCCTTTTCAGACCTTGCACCATCCCCCGAGCCAACCTTAGCCAAGGAAACGTCAAAAGGGATGAAGAGCTTAACCGATTATGTTTATTGAAAATATATGTATTCATAGTTAAGAAATTTTGAGAGAGAAATATACACCTACTAAATATTCAATATTAGATGAAGTATGATTCTGGTAGGAAGAAACTTTTAGAAAATACAAGCACATGTTTTTAGTCAACATTTATATTAGTTTATTATATAATATTACTATAATTTTATAGGTATCAATAACTATGATCCATTAAAATTGGCAAAGGAAGACCACAAGTCTTGTCAAACATATGTATGTAAAAACGATTTTTGTGTGTGGGTATGTGTGTGTCACTTTACCCGTTGGGCTTAAACGGTAATACGTTAATTTGGTCTAAAAGGTGTCTTGCTATAAAAATCAGATGGTGTCCTCAGTACTTTAAAGCACGATCCTAAATTCCCTCCAAGCTTACTACATAGATTATTTAAAACAAGATACATATTCAACGCAAATACTCTAAGCCTTATCCTCTTAAAACACTATCGAGTGAACCACTGAGATAGGTTTGCAAACTGCTGATAGATAGAAGACTAAGCAAATATTGTAATTCATATAGTAAAATAAATACCATTAAAAGGTTTTCGTTATAAGAATCATATATAATTCACTACTTATTAGTTTATTAACTTTAAGGGTTAATAATGATAATATTAATTTATTGTTATATTTAATATATATTTTTTAAAGAAATAGGATATTACGAAAACATTTAAAAGCTGATATCCCAAATATTCAAAGGTATAAGTCACATAAATAGAAATTAGAATGCATTTTGTTAATTTAATAGAAAAAACATTCATCACAGTCAACAAAGAGCCCTTTGAGGGTGCTGGCGTTTGTTTCATGTGTATACTATTATATTATTACAAAATTAATAAAGTCGATAAACTTAATCTCAACTTGGTGATTAATCTATAAACATAAACAATCAAAAAAAAATCTTGCCAATGTCAAGAATTTTAAACAAAGAATTATTAATGATCAGAAATCTTTAATTACCTGCATAATATCATATAAAAGTTATGGTTAGATTAAAATGGGCACTGGCCCGGAACCGCGAACTCCTCCAAGACTATGATTAGGCTACCCCAAAATGAATATTTAGAAACGGTTTAATTTAAACTATAAATCTGTGAGCTAGACTCTAATAATTCATAGAATTGGTTTTAAGCCATCAATTTTTAGAATTGACTTATAATTAGTAAAAATATTTCTAAAAATTCTAACATGTTTATTTTTGTATTTATTTTGTTTTATTTGAGGTAAATAAAAAACTATATTCCTAAACTTTTATGTCAATAAATACGCATTTGTGAGACAACTTTTCAAATATAACTTATAGATTCGCAATACTTCTTGGTATGTTTTACTTTCCTAATACGTCTTACAAGATTTATTTTGTTTTTGTGACTTTATTGGAAGCTTATTACTTAGGTGATATTTTCTTGTTTTGATACCTCTTTGTATGTTATATTCTCTTAATGCTTCTCAACAAATTTGTCTGGTTTCTGGGACAGAAATCACAAACGTTCTGAAGTCGCCATCTATGATATAATTTATGGACTATTTGGACAACTACCATACTAGAGCTTGTGTAACAGAAAGCTCCATGAGTCCTATTAATTTGTAGATTTAGAATGTGATGGATATATGTTAAGGATTATTAGGAAAATAAGACGCATAAAGAAAATTACAATTATATTTCATTCATATATGTGAAATATTAGATGAGTGAGTCATTGATTATGAAAAGAGTAAGTTACTTACAAGTGGTATGGTTTGATATTTAACAGGGAGTCGAACCGGAACCGATAACCGAAATTAACATTTATTTTTAAGGAACCGGAACCCTAAAAACACTATTTTGAAGAACCGGAATCGGAACCGTTAAATAATATTAAGCTTATAAAGGTTCTTAAAGGTTCCTAGTTTTACAGAATTGTACATAATTTGGACAAACTCCACACTTTTTTCTTCTTCTTCTTCTTCTTCTTCTTATCTAAGCTTAATTTAATTTTGATTTGTTGTTTTTCCCCCTTTCTCATTAAGTTCTGAAAGGTCTTGATATATTTTAGTTTACTACCTTATTTGAAACCTCATTTCTAAGGTGTTTAGAAAATAGTTAGTGAGCCCTATGCAATACACATTAATGTTAGATTCCAGAGGAATGTCGTGACTGTCACATTGTTTTCTGTTTTCTCACTTTATTGTTTAAGTTAGAGCTTTAAGAAGATGTATTTAGCTTTAATATAAGTTCAAATACAGAAATTAAGAAATCATCTCTTTTGGACAATCAGTCTAAGCCTATTGCACTTAGTATTTCATAGAAGTGAAAAATGATAGTCAGATGGTTGGTTGAACAGCTTATAATAGTGGGTAAATGGAGATGGAGGGTGGCCAAATGCAAACTTTAAATTCTTTCACTCAAGCTTAAATTAGCAAGTAGTTCAGTGAATGTGTTCCCGGTGTAAATAATAATTTTGATGGGATACGTTAAAGAAAACTCAGTTCGGAAGTTTTTTTGACTATGAGATTGACGGTGACAGATCAAGATGCAAATTAGAAGGCTGCATTATTGTTATTAAGGTACGTTATACTATTTTTTTAATCTAGCAATACTTTTGATCCAGAGTGTTATTTCCAAAGTAATTCTCCACTCTCCTTCAACGCAAATGTGGATACACTTCCTCTGAATATAAAAGTATAGCCTTCCTCATTCATTAAAAAATTATTATCTAAATTAGTACATTGACGTAGCCCGAATTAATAGAAAGACTGTGATAAAAAAAATTAAAGAACCGCAACACCACCAGGAACCGAAAAGAGCCGGAACCTTGTGATCTAACCGGAACCAGAACCGGAACCTTTTAAATGTTTGTTTAGAGAACAGAAACCAGAACCGAGAAAAATTTCTGTTCGACTCCCTGATATTTAAGGTCTTTAAAAGAGTACACTTGTTGTTGCTAGATCTAAACAGAATTCTAAATTAAAGAGTATATGATGCAACTAATTTTTAAAAGGAGATTCTGATTAGGTAGTTGTTAATACTTGTTTATACAACTATACATAAGTAAATTTATTTAATTTATTTGAACAATTCAAACAGTTTATCTCCATGATTCATTTTTCTATCACATGCATTCTCAATTATAATATTATGTAGTTGAATTGTATAGAATATATAGTCCAGTGTTCGGCCTGGTTCAAAGTGATTCAGTTCACTGAAATGAGAGGTTAATTTAATTTAATTCAAAATTCGCACGCCTCATCTTATTCAACTGTTGGTGAAATAAACATAGTTTGAAAACTACATCTTTCAGTTCAAATTTATGCTGTAGTTGCTCACAATTTTCATTTTATTCTACAATAGAACTACAGCCTGCGTTTTAAAGTTCGCGAACTACATCTTAAAGTCAATCTTTTAACGAACTATATTATCTTTTAATTACATAGTTCGCACGTTACATCTTGTAGTTCAATCTTTCATGAATTAAATCTTTTCGTTCAAGCTTTAGTGAACTAAAACTTTTACTTCAAATAGTATCAAACTACATATTGTATTTAGCATTAACAAACGATATTTTATAGTCAATCATTTGCGAATTACATCTTGTAGTTTTATCACTCATGAAATACATATGGTAGTATAGACGTTTGTAGTATCATCGTTCAAGAGTATCATCCTGTAATTCCAATCGTTCATGAACTACACCTTGCATGTTACAAGTTCACCAAATTTATTTTTAATGTTTAAACGTTAACGATTTATATTTTGTAGTCCAATGGTTTGGGAACTATTACTTGTAGAATATTTTGATCACTGCGTAATAATAACCTTTCAGATTATACGCTTGTGTGCTGATAACTTTAATAATTTTGTTAAAAAGGAAAACTATATTTATAGGATGTATATTGGAATTTACTTTGAGGGATAATGTAAGACCAATATTTTTTATATATAAAATCCACCCTCAGTACATCCAACCGAGATTGAACCTCGATCCTCCCGTCATTCGTAGTCGAGTCTAATGCGAGGCAAACAAGGAGGCGCATAGCTTTATATTTAATCGTTCACAAACTACATCTTGTATTAAATAGTACGAGAACTACAACTTGTACTTCACCAGCTCATGGCCAATATCTTGTGAGAGTTAATCCCCCCTTACATCACAATACAAATTTAACCAATTATTTTTTTAACTACACATCTCTAATAACTATTCGTTGTATATATTTAAAACCATCCTAATCTAAATCATTTTATAACTAGTAAAACCAATTTCAAAGATTTTTTTATTGTTTTTACATTTATTTGGTTTTCAACTGAAATAAATAATATACTTGTTTTATATAAAAAAAATATGGAATAAATTTGTGATACAAGCTTTACAAAAAGAAAATATATGTTTGGTGATATTTTCTTTTTAACGATATTTCTTGGTGTGTTTTATTTTCTTAATACGCCTTAACATATTTCTTTTGATTTTGAAATTTTTACAAGGATCATTTGCGTGACGTTTTCTTGTTTTGATACCTCTTTGTATAGTATATTCTCCTAATGCTTCTCACCGGTTTCTGAGACAGAATCTCAAAATAACTGATGGCGGCGCCCTCTATGATATAATTTATAGACTATTTTGACCATTATAGTATATTAATTACATAGTTTATTTTACAGAGGGCTCTGCGGGTCAAATTAAATTGTAGATTTGGAAATCGGATGAATCTGTCAAGAAGTATTAGGAAAATAGGACACAGAAAGAGATATTACAATTATGTTTTGTTCATAATATGAGTTTAATTAATAATATCAAATAATTTTTTCATTGTGTATGAGGAAAGTAGGACACATAAATTGTTTTAATTTGATATTAAAAGTCTTAAAAAGAGCACACTTTTTTGTACAAGATTTAAATAAAATTATAAATTAAAAACCACATGATGAATCTCTGATTTCGTTTGAAAGTACATTCTGATTGGTTACTACTTGTTTACATAATATACACATAAATAAATCCCTGTGATGTATTAATCTTACATTTATTTTAACAATTCAAACTGTTTATTGCAATTATGAGTTTTTATTATCAAATACACTCACAATTATGGTATTTGTTGTTGATTTATATATATAAGATATGTATATATAATGTTGTTCAATAATTCGCACTCCTCAAGTATTAGTTCAATCCTTAGTGAACTAAGCAATGTACTTCAATAGTTCGCGAACTTCACCTTGCATTAAAACTATAAAAAAAACAATGTCAAAAGTATACAAATTATCTATTGTAAATTCATCATTCACGATATTTATTTTGTAGCTCAATCGTTCACGAGCTACACCCTATATATTTTAGTTAAATAAGCGAGCCCCAAAGGGTAGTAAGATGCGGTGCTAAGTATTATTATTATTTTAAGTTAAATAGTTCGCACAATACATCTTATAGTTTAATCGCTCGTGAACTAGATCTTTTAGTTCAATAGTACCATAACTAAGCCTTGTACTTCAATAGTATCAAACTACATCTTGTATTTATTATTATTATTATTATTATTATTAGCACCGCGTCTTACTACCCGTTCGGGTTATACGCTCTTACGCTAATGTGCAATGGTAGGGTGATTTTGAGATGAAATGAAGGACCTACAGTTTAACGTGGAATCCGAACCACGGTGGAGACCTGGCATTCCTCACATTCACAAGATGTCTTGTCAGAGGTGAAGGAAGGGTTTGTTAATCAGATAAATCTTTGCCGGGACCGAGGATTGAATCCCGGACGCCAGCATAGAAGTCTGACACCTTACCCCTAGACCGCCAGGTCACCATCTTGTATTTAAACAGTTAACAAACAATATTTATAGCCAAACGTTTTCCGAATACATCTTGTGGTATTAATATTAACAGTGGCGTATTCTGGGAAAAATGAATAAGTATGCTATACTCTAAAAGTTTCAACGGATATTTGAGGGCCGAGGACCTTCATCCACCGTTGTCCAAAAACGTCAAGGGATAATTTCAAGGGATATATTTGAAGATGTGTCCATATAGAACAGTGGTTCTCAAACATTTGTTATTTCCTTTTAACTGTATGCTATCTTAGGAAATATTGAGCCCCCACTCGCATATTCTCTCTTCTTTTATTTATCCATAACGTTGATTACCATCCAATCAAAATGTAATAGAAGTAACTCCATGGTGTCAGCCCGCATTCTGGCTATACCTACCGATTGGTTACCAAACTGTTTTGCGAATCAGTGCCAACTCTTGCGGATAGACGGTGTCATGTGGTCAGCACTACGATGGCTCCAGCCATTAAGCTCAGCTTTCAATACCGGAGCCACTACTACTATATTCGAGTAGCTTCTTATTTATCCACCCTAGGCTTAATCTAACCCGTTCCAGACCCACTGCTTCCCAGATAATCCAAATGCACAAGGAATCAAACCCGGGACCTCTGAGCCCGTATCCAGAACCTATGACCACTAGACCACATAGCCGGTCCTCAAATTGTAATGATATCTACATGGTTAGAAATTTAAGTAAATATTAATGTCTGGGCTAATAGTGGTATGGGCACATTTCTGAATGCATAAGAGAGACAGATCCTATTCAATTAGCCTAGTGTAATTAAAAGCACACAGTTAGCAATACTCAAAGTAAAAAATCATAATAAGAGTAAAATGAAGTGGTACATCGATAAAGCGTCTATCAGATCTTAGTGAGAGGGAATCAGGTGGATTGTCCAACTCACGTTGCAATTAAAACTATTTTATAAAGACTAACTTATCTCACACAGTGCTGCTTGGAAACAAACGAGTCTCCCAACTTGAGAATTTATGCTCCAGAAACTATTCAGATGCGTAAACTCTGATTAACATAGTGAAGATTATCTCAGACTATTAATGCTTTATCGCTAAGTCATTGGTTTATTGCTAAGATATTTACACATATCTTTTGCTGTAAGCAGTGGTGCACCCAAGGAGGAAAGGGGTAAACAGGGTATTTAACCCCCTCCCCCCCTCTTTTCCAAACACCACAAATCTTGTTAATAGAAATTTAAATAATATTAAGTATAACTAAAATATTTAGCATTGAAGATGTGTCAAATGTATATGCTACATTTTAAGACCAGGCTTAAGACTTAAGCCTAATATTAAAAATGTTTACCGTTACACACAAAATTAACAATTGAAAAAAACATACAAATAATAGCTCCGATACTATTTGTATTATTTAAATCATTTAATTACTATAAAATTACTCAAAATGATTTAAAAAAGAATTAAATATTCATAAATATTCTCGGCCTTCAGGGGTTAGGAGGCTGTGCAACCCCAAACCCATTATCTCCATCAAAATGACATTCTTGCTACAGTCTTGATTGAATGCCTCTCCCCAAATTAAAATGGCTGGGTGTACCACTGGTTAAGTAAATTATAAGAAAATATATTTTATTTTACCTTTTCCTTCTAAATTATTTTGAAATGGTGAAATCACACTCCTGACTTTTGGGATTCTTTTATGTATAATTATATAAAATAACAATGACTAATAAGTCGTTAATGTAAAACAAAAACTAAAATAACACTATTAAAACCCCACGATCCTTTCTACTAAAGAAAAGCAAGACTTACCTTCAACAACGGTTAAAGTTGCCTCGTCACCCACCTTACCCTCCTCCGCCCCCTTCCCCACTCTATCAGTGCTAAATTTGAAAGAATGGTTGTGTGTTTGCCAAATACATGATAATACATGTGACTAGAATACCGCCCAAAAGTCAATGTATTTAATTAGTGTATAATTTAAAGCTGGTTACTTATACTAACTATTATTTACAATTAATTATATATTTATTTTATGTATTTTTACTTAAACTATACTAAATTAGCTTAATAAATAAACATTGTGATCTTGAGTGACCTGGTATGTGAAAACCTGAGCTTATTGGCCAATTACTTATGGTCGGGTGGAAAAGACTTTGTTGCGACCCCCTAGACATTGGGCAAGGTCATTAGAGCCTCCCTAGCTTGGCTTTCGTTTTACAAGTAGCAAGCCCTGGGTTTCTTATTGTGCTAAGTAAAACCTTTTGGAAGAAGAATCACTTAAAACAGTATTCTTGGGATATGAAACAATATTAGTTTTAAAATTAATAATTCATTACATGTATATTTATTAACAATTTAAATATCAGTGTTTACACAGTTCACACATACAGCATTGAATTGAACATTTTGGGTATGCGACGCAGGACTAGCATACCCGGAAAATACGCCACTGAATATTAACAAACTTCATATAATATTTCAATCGTTTGTATTTCATCGTTCATGATCTTCATCTTGTAGTTCCAATTATTCATAAATTACTAATTAGCGAAATTAATTTTGATGTTTGAACATAAACGACCTATATTTTGTAGTTCAATGGCTAGCGAACAAGTGATTGTAAACTTTGTTTAACCCACGAGTAATACCAACCTTTCAGGTTATAAGCTTATTTAATAATAACGGTAACGGTTATGTGAATGAGGAATGTTATATTTACAGGATATATAATAATGCAGGAAAAGCGCCATAGACCATGCAAAAAAGGAGGACATGAATTTAAAATTAATCGTTCGTAAATTAAACCTTGTGTCTAATAGTACATTAACTACAACTTGTACTTGAGCAGATCATGACCCATAGCTTATGAATTGATCCCACCTTGCATCACAAATTTAACCTGTTATTTTTAAAATACATATTTCAAATAATCATTCGAATAATATGTTTAGAACCATAAATATATAAATCAATTTATATATAGTTAAACACATTGAAATTTTTTTAATCAATATTTTTTACATTAATTTGGTTTTTAACTGAAATATATAATAAACTTTTTTTTAAACTATTTAAGAAACTAATTTACATTAATGAACAGATTTACTAAAGATAAATATAGGTTTGTTGATATATTTTCTTTTTCAACATATTTGGTTGTGTTTATTTTCTAAATAAGTCCTAACATATTTCTTTTATTTTGAGACATTAATATGTATCATTTTGTGTCATTTTCATGTTTTGATACCTCTTTGTATAGTATATACTCTTAATGCTTCTCACTAAACTCGTGCGTTTTCTAAGCCAGAATATGAAAATAACTGACAGTGAATCTGTATTATAATTTATAGACTATTTTTACTATTACAGGATATTACATTGTTTATTTAACAGCGGGCTCTGCGAGATATATTAAACCGTAGATTTGAAAATGGGATGAAACTGACAAGAAGTAATAGAAAACTAGGATACAGAAAGAGGTAAAACAAATATATTTTGTTCATAATATGAGTGAAATATCTGTTACATTTCTCATTGTGTTTGATGAAATTAGTAAATTTAAATTTTTTAAGCTGATGTTTAAATTCTTCAAAAGGAACAAATTTTTATATGTTATGTTAATAAAGATCTAATATATAGAGTGCATGATACATCTCTGATTTCTTTTTAAGTACTTTCTAATTAGTAATTATACCTTGTATACATAATATATAAATAAATAAATACTATAATATATTAATCTTAATTTATTTTTTAATCCAAACTGATTACCTTATGATTTTTTTTTAATCAAATACACTCACTAATTAGTTTTTGTAGTTTATATGGATAAGTCAGTCAAAATATATTTATATATCAAAGAGATTCAGATCACCAAATTGAGAGTGTAATAATATATAAAATTTTTTTAATCTGATGTTTAAATTCTTCAAAAAAACAAATTTTAATTTGCTATTTTAATAAAGATCTATTTTAAAGAGTGCATGATACATCACTGATTTCTTTTAAAGTACTTGCTAATTAGTAATTATACCTTGTATACATAATATATAAATAAATAAATACTATTATGTATTAATCTTAATTTATTTTTTTAATCCAAACTGATTAACTTATGATTTTTTTTAAACAAATACACTCACTAATTAGTATTTGTAGTTTATATGGATAAGTCAGTCAAAGTTAATGTATATATCAGGGAGATTCAGATCATCCAATTGAGAGTGTAATAATATATATAGATATAAGATATATATAATATTGCACTACAAAAGTTTGCGGACTCAATCTTGCATTATATACTATAACACCAATGTCAAAGTATGTAAACTATAAGAACACTTGTATACATAATATATAAATAAATAAATACTATAATGTATTAATCTTAATTTATTTTTTAATCCAAACTGATTAACTTATGATTCTTTTTTTTATCAAATACACTCACTAACTAGTTTATGTAGTTTATATGGATAAGTCAGTCAAAATTTATTTATATATCAAAGAGATTCAGATCACCAAATTGAGAGTGTAATAATATATATAGATATAAGATATATATATAATATTGCAATACAAAAGTTTGCGGAATCAATCTTTCATTATATACTATAACACCAATTTCAAAGTATGTAAACTATAAGAACATTATAATTATTATTATTATTATCATCATCATCACTGTGTCTTATAATCTACTCGATTTGTAAGCCTTTAAGCTATTGTATAATGATAGAGTAATTAAGATATGAAATGGAGGACCCACACTTTTATTTGGGATCCGAACCACGTTGAAGGCTTTTACTTCTACACATTCACACGTTGTGATTAAAACTCTTCTTGTCAGAGGTGAAGGAAGTCTTTGGAAATCAGATAAATCTGTGCCGTATATTTTGTAGTTTAACGATTTGGGAACTATTACGTGAATATTATTTTAATCACTATATATATATATGCATTTTAACGCTAAAGATTATATATATATATATATATAATCTTTAGCGTTTATACTGATAACTTTAATGATTTTATGAATGAAGAATGTTATATATATATATATATAGGATATATATTTTCATTTGNTATATATAGGATATATATTTTCTTTTGCATTGAGTGATAATTTAATAACAGTTTTTCAAATATAAATCCAAACGAGTAGGTTTATATCGACTGAAATTTGAACCTCGAATCTACTGTCATTATTAGTCTAGTCTAATGCTAATATATCTCCATAGACCATGAAATTAATAAGACGCATTTCTTTAAATGTAATCGTTTGCAAACTAAAACTTAAATTTAATAGTACTCAAACTACAATTTGTACTGGACCAGATCATGACATATATCTTATGAATTGATTCTCCATTGCCTCACAAATTGAACCTGTTATTTTTGAAATACATATTTCAAATAATCATTCGAATAATATGTTTAGAACCATGGATATATAAATCAATTTATATATAGTTAAACACATTGAAATATTTGTAGTTAATATTTTTTATATTAATTTTGTTTTTAACTGAAATGTATAATAAACTTTTTTATAAACTATTTATGAAACTAATTAACATTAATGAACATACTTACTAAAGATAAATATAGGTTTGTTGATATTTTTTCTTTTTCAACATATTTGGTTGTGTTTATTTTCTAAATACGTGTTAACATATTTCTTTTCATTTGAGATTTTAATATGTATCATTTTGTGTCATTTTCATGTTTTGATACCTGTTTGTATAGTATATTCTCTTAATGCTTCTCACTAAAACTCGTCCGTTTTCTGAGCCAGAATATGAAAATAACTGACAGTGCCATCTGTATTATATTTTATACACTATTTTTACTATTACAGTATATTACATTGTTTATTTAACAGAGGGCTCTGCGAGATATATTAAACCATAGATTTGAAAATGGGACGAAACTGACAAGAAGTATTAGAAAACTAGGATACAGAAAGAGGTAAAACAAATATATTTTGTTCATAATATGAGTGAAATATCAGATACATTTCTCATTGTGTTTGATGAAATTAGTAAATTTAAATTTTTTTAATATGATGTTTAAATTCTTCAAAAGGAATAAATTTTTATTTGCTATGTTAATAAAAATCTAATATATAGAGTGCATTATACATCTCTGATTTCTTTTTAAGTACTTTCTAATTAGTAATTATACCTTGTATACATAATATATAAATAAATACATACTTTTATGTAATAATCTTAATTTTTTTTATTAGTCCAAACGGATAAACTTATGACATTTTTTTTTATCAAATACACTCACTAATTAGTATTTGTAGTTTATATGGATAGATCAGTCAAAGTTTATGTATATATCAACGAGTTTTAGATCAACTAATTGAGAGTGTAATAATATATATAGATATAAGATATGTATAATATTGCACTACAAAAGTTTGCGGACTTCATCAAGCATTGTATACTATAACACCAATGTCAAAGTATGTAAACTATAAGAACATTATTATTATTATTATTATTATTATCATCATCATCACTGTGTCTTATAATCTACTCGATCTGTAAGAACTTAAGCTATTGTATAATGATAGAGTAATTAGGAGATGAAATGGAGGACCCACACTTTTACTTGGGATCCGAACCACGTTGAAGGCTTGTACTTCTACACATTCACACAGTGTGATTAAAACTCTTCTTGTCAGAGGTGAAGGAAGTCTTTGGAAATCAAATAAATCTATGCCGTATATTTTGTAGTTTAACGATTTGGGAACTATTACGTGAATATTATTTTAATCACTGTATATATATAATCTTTAGCCTTTATACTGATAACTTTAATGATTTTATGAATGAAGAATGTTATATATATAAATATAGGATATATATTTTCATTTGCATTGAGTGATAATTTAATAACAGTTTTTCAAATATAAATCCACATGAGTAGGGCTATATCCAACAGAAATTTGAACCTCGAATCTACTGTCATTATTAATCTAGTCTAATGCTAATATATCACCATAGATTATGAAAAAAATAAGGCGTATATCTTTAAATTTAATCGTTCGCAAACTAAAACTTATATTTAATAGTACTAAAACTACAATTTGTACTGGACCATATCATGACCAATAGCTTAGGAATTGATTCTCCATTGCTTCACAAATTTAACCTGTTATTTTTGAAATACATATTTCAAATAATCATTCGAATAATATGTTTAGAACCATAGATATATAAATCAATTTATATATATTTAAAAACATTGAAATATTTTTAGTTAATATTTTTTATATTAATTTTGTTTTTAACTGAAATATATAATAAACTTTTTTATAAACTATTTATGAAACTAATTCACATTAATGAACATATTTACTAAAGATAAATATAGGTTTGTTGATATTTTTTCTTTTTCAACATATTTGGTTGTGTTTATTTTCTAAATACGTGTTAACATATTTCTTTTATTTTGAGATTTTAATATGTATCTTTTTGTGTCATTTTCATGTTTTGATACCTCTTTGTATAGTATATGCTCTTAATGTTTCTCACTAAACTCGTCCGTTTTCTGAACCAGAATATGAAAATAACTGACAGTGCCATCTGTATTATAATTTATAGACTATTTTTACTATTACAGTATATTACATTGTTTATTTAACAGAGGGCTCTGCGAGATATATTAAACCGTAGATTTGAAAATGGGATGAAACTGACAAGAAGTATTAGAAAACTAGGATACAGAAAGAGGTAAAACAAATATATTTTGTTCATAATATGAGTGAAATATCAGTTACATTTCTCATTGTGTTTGATGAAATTAGTAAATTTAAATTTTTTTAATCTGATGTTTAAATTCTTCAAAAAAACAAATTTTAATTTGCTATTTTAATAAAGATCTATTTTAAAGAGTGCATGATACATCACTGATTTCTTTTAAAGTACTTGCTAATTAGTAATTATACCTTGTATACATAATATATAAATAAATAAATACTATTATGTATTAATCTTAATTTATTTTTTTAATCCAAACTGATTAACTTATGATTTTTTTTAAACAAATACACTCACTAATTAGTATTTGTAGTTTATATGGATAAGTCAGTCAAAGTTAATGTATATATCAGGGAGATTCAGATCATCCAATTGAGAGTGTAATAATATATATAGATATAAGATATATATAATATTGCACTACAAAAGTTTGCGGACTCAATCTTGCATTATATACTATAACACCAATGTCAAAGTATGTAAACTATAAGAACATTATAATTATTATTATTATTATTATCATCATCATCACTGTGTCTTATAATCTACTCGATTTGTAAGCCCTTAAGCTATTGTATAATGATAGAGTAATTAACAGATGAAATGGAGGACTCACACTTTTACTTGGGATCCGAACCACGTTGAAGGCTTGTACTTCTACACATTCACACGTTGTGATTAAAACTCTTCTTGTTAGAGGTGAAGGATGTCTTTGGAAATCAGATAAATCTGTGTCGTATATTTTGTAGTTTAACGATTTGGGAACTATTACGTGAATATTATTTTAATCACTGTATATATATAATCTTTAGCCTTTATACTGATAACTTTAATGATTTTATGAATGAAGAATGTTATATATATATATATAGGATATATATTTTCATTTGCATTGAGTGATAATTTAATAACAGTTTTTCAAATATAAATCCACATGAGTAGGGCTATATCCAAACGAAATTTGAACCTCGAATCTACTGTCATTATTAGTCTAGTCTAATGCTAATATATCACCATAGATTAAGAAAACAATAAGGCGCATATCTTTAAATTTAATATTTCGCAAACTAAAACTTATATTTAA
>CABEEJ010001997.1:111349-127549 GCA_901482245.1 Timema douglasi
AGTCCAACACATTATAATATAAGTCACTTCAATATCACAAGTGTGCAGTGATAACAAACATTTAACTGAAATATGTGCAAATAATTTACTGGTGTAATATAAATAAACCATGTGTGAATTAACAGCCAACAACATTTCTCTTTCTTTAATAATATTAATACCGATTTAATTAGTGCTCGAACACGGGGCTATAGACAGCTGATTAAACGGTATATTTTCCGTACAGTGATGATAGGCGCTCGATCATGGAGCTTTATACAACCTATATAAACATCACAACCATAACAGGGAATTAATCCGCGGTGAATCAATTGACACCCTAAGTAGGGTGATTGATCACGTATTATTATAATTGACGCCCAAAGCGCGGCGCATTTTATCCCGTATCGTTCGTTACAAGTTAACATTTTAGTGACATTTTCTTGTTTTGTAACCTCTTTGTATAGTATATTCTCTTAATGCTTCTCATTAAATTCATCCGTTTTCTGAGCCAGAATCTTTAAATAACTGACGGTGCCATCTGTGATATAATTTATAGACTATTTTTACTATTACAATATATTACATTGTTTATTTAATAGAGGGCTCTGCGAGATACATTTAACCGTAGATTTGAAAATGGGATGAATCTGTCAAGAAGTATTAGAAAACTAGGATACAGAAAGAGGTAAAACAATTATATTTTGCTCATAATATGAGTGAAATATCAGTTATATTTCTCATTGTGTTTGACGAAATTAGTAAATTTAATTTGTTTTAATTCGATGTTTAAATTCTCCAAAAGGCCCAAATTTTGTATTTGCTATGTTAATAAAGATCTAAAATAAAGAGTGCATGATGCATCTCTGATTTCTTTTAAAGTACTTTATGATTAGTTATTATAACTTGTATACATAATATATAAATAAATAAATACCTGTTATGTATGAATCTTAATTATTTTTTTAAATCCAAACTGATTAACCTATGATTTTTTTTTTAAATACACTCACCAATTAGTATTTTTAGTTTAGATGGGTAGGTCAGTCAAAGTTTATGTATAGATCAAAGAGATTCAAATCACCAAAATCAGAGTGTAAAATATATAGTTATAAGATATATATATATATATATATATATATATATTGGTCAATAATTCACACTCTTTGTGTTTTAGTTCAATCGTTTGTAAATAAATATTGCACTACAAGAGTTTTCGGTCTCCATCTTGCATTGTATACTATAAAACCAATATCAAAAGTATGCAAACTATAATATAATTATTATTATAATTATCATCACAACTTCTTAGTGTTCGCTCAATTTATACTAACTTAAGATATTGTATAATGATAAAGTGATTGGGATGAAATGGAGGATCTACCTTTAACGTGAGATCCGAACCATTATGAAGGCATGTAATTCTACATATTCACAAGCTGTGATTAAAACACGTCTATTAAAAGGCGAAGGAAAGGTTTGGCAATCATATAAATTTGTGCCAGATATTTTGTAGTTTAACGATTTGTGAACTAATGCGTGATTATTTGTAGATCCACTGTATATTTCAAACCTTTCTCATTTTTACTTATAACTTTAATGATTTGGTGAATGAGGAATGTCATATTTATAGGATATCTACTTTCATTTGCATTGAGGGATAATATAAGACCAGTCTTTTCAAATATAAAATCCTTATTAATATATACAACCGAGATTTGAACCTTGAATTATCTTTCATACGTACTCTAGCTTACTGCTAAAATAGCACCATAGACCATGCGAACAATGAGGCGCATATCTTTAAATTTAATCGTTCGCTAACTACACCTTATATTTAATGGTACTAAAACTACAACTTGTACTTGACCAGCTCATTTCCAATAGCTAGTGGGTTAATTCCCCCTTACATCACAAATTTAACCAGTTATTTTTCAACCACATATCTCAAATAATTATTTGAATAATATGTTTATAACAATCGATATCTAAATCAATTTATAGCTAGTAAGACACATTGAAAAATATGTTATAGATAGTAGGACACATTGCAAAATATATATTTTTTTCAATAGTTTTTGAATTTATTTTGTTTTTAACTGAAATAAATACAATCTTTTTTATAAAATATTTATTGAACAAATCTACATCTCTGAACATTTTTACTAAATGTTATCATAGGTTTCTTGATATTTTCTCTTTTGTGATATATCCTGCTGTGTTTTATTTTCTTAATACATCTTAACACATTTCTTTTGTATTTGGGATTTTTAAAGGGATAATTTTCTGGTCGTTTTCTTGTTTTGAAACTTCTTTGAATAGTATATTCTCCCAATACTTCTCATCTAATTCGTCCGTTTTCTAATGCGGAATCTCAAAATAACTATAGACTATTTTGATCACTACAGGATTTTTTTATTACATAGTTTATTTAAGAGAGGGCTCTGCTAGATATATATATATTAAACCCTAGATTTGAACTTAGGATGAATCTGTCGAGAAGTACTAGCAAAATAGGACACATAAAGAGGTAATACAATTATATTTTGTTTGTAATATGTGTGTGTGAATTATCAGATACATGCATGATTCATTGTGTATGATTAAAGTAGTAAATATAAATTGTTTTAGTCTGATGTTTAAATTCTTCAAAAAATTCTTATTTTTTATATGCGTAAATAAAGTTCTAAACTAAAGAGTACGTGATGCATCTCTGAGTTCCTTTAAAATACTATCTGATCAGTTATTATTACTTGTTTACTTAATATATAAATAAATATATACCTTTCGTGTATTAATTAATATTATATTTATTTTCACAATACAAACTGCTTATTCAATGTAGATTTTTTCATCAAATATACTCACAATTTGGTATTTGTAGTATAGATGGGTAGAACAGTCCACGTTTAGGTATATTTCAAAGTGATTCAAATCACCAAAATGTGAGGGTGATACATATATATTTATAAGATATGTATATATAGTTCAATAATTCACACTCTTCGTGTTTTAGTTCAATCGTTTGTTAACTAAACATTGTACTAAGATAGCTTGCGGGCTTCAGCTTGCATTGTATACCATAAAACCCATGTCAAAATTATGTAAACTCTATATTGTAAATTCATCATTCATGATATTTATTTTATAACTTAATCGTTCACCCTCTGTTTTATAGTTCTTATAGTATAGCTTGATGTTACATTTTAAAAGAACTGCATACTTTAGTTAATTAAGTGAGCACCAATGGTTAGTAAGACACGAAACTAAGTATTATTATTATTATTATTATTGTAGTTAAATAGATCTCACACTACATCCTGTAGTTTAATCATTTGTGAACTAGTACTTTAAGTACAATAGTTCCATAAATAAACCTTGTACTTCAAGATTATCAAACTAGATCTTGTACCGTAACAAATTATTAAATTTAATCGTTTGTAAACTACACCTTGTGTTTAATAGTAATAAAACTACACCTTGCACTTATCCAGCTCATGACCAATAGCTTGTGAGTTAATCCCCTCTTATATCACAAATTTTACCAATTATTTTTTTTAACTACATATTTCTAATAATTATTATTTGTATATATTTAAAACTATCGATATCTAAATCAATTTATAATTACAGTAGAAGGACAACTTTCAAAATATAACTTTTTTAGATTGTTTTTACAATTAATTTGTTTATAACTGAAATGAATAATATATTTGTTTCATAAAATATACATGGAATAATTCTACATTTGTGATACAGCTTTACTAAAAGAAATATAAGTTTGGTTAAATTTTTCTTGTGCTATATTTCTTTGTGTATTTTATTTTTTAATGCGTCTTAACATATTTCTAGTTCTTCTTTGTTGAGATTTTCATCGGAATATTTTCAATAAGTTTTCTTGTTTTGATACCTCTTTGAATAGTATGTTCTCCTAATGCTTCTCGTCATATTTGTCCGGTTTCTGAGCCAGAATCTCAAAATAACTGATGGTGCCATCTATGATATAATTTACAGACTATTTTGGCCATTACAGTATATTTCATTGCTTATTTAACAGAGGGATCTGCGAATCAAATTAATTGTAGATTTGGAAATGGGATGAATCTGTCAAGAAGTATTAGGAAAATAGGATACAGAAAGCGGTATTATAATTATTTTTTGTTCATAATATGAGTGAAATATCAATTAGATAATTTTCTCATTGTGTATGAAGATATTAGGACAATTAAATGGTTTTAATTTGATACTAAAGGTCTTCAAAAGAGGGCATTTATTTTTGGTTAAGTTTAAATAAAATTCTAAATTAAAAAGTACATTAATTTTGATTTATTTTTAAAGTACAATCCAGTGTCGCGAAGTGCACCCGCCGACCCGTCAAAAACGACCTACCGGGTCATATGTGCCGTTTGGGGGGGGAACACAAATCCCCCCACTATATCTGTATTAACTGTGCCCTATTTAGGGGATCTGATAAGACAGATAAATAATTTAATTTATTATTGAACTATAGTATTATTTGAGAACCCCAAGGGGTTGGGAAAAAGTTATTGTTTCTATTATGAGTTGTGTTTTGTATAAAATGTATGTAAATAGATATTTATTGAGAATAATAAAAATACTAATGAAAAAAAAAACTACCTCTAGTTCATCTGACCGAGATTCGAACCTCGATCTCTCCGTCCTCAATAGTCGAGCTCAACACGACAAGTGCGTTAGCCAACTACGCCACCGAGGCGGGTGAGGGGTCTGTAAACTGGAAAAACATTTCAATCTTTATCACACATATTTAGGTTTCATGAACCCAAACGGGTTGGAGTAATTATTTTTTACCGTTTTGTTTATGTATGTTTCAACAATGTAAATCCATTGAATATAAAAAATTAATAAATTGCTTATGAAAGAAAGAAAAAAGAAAGTACAATCTGGGCCCACGCACGTTTCTTATAAACGAGCACTAGACTGTCTTTGCCACCTTCTGGTACTGACAGATCTCTCAAAATCCTGTCGGGGCGCCTCCACGGGGTGGCCCTTTGGCGATGTGGTGAACTCTTTTGAGTCTGGCATAGCTAAGGGCCAGTTTCATAGTAGTAAGTACATGACGACACCTACCTAAACTCGAATGGAATAGGCCGTTCTCGCATAGGAAACTGGCCCATTCCATTCTGATTTAGGTAGGTGTCGTCATGTACTTAGTGTAGCGCCGCACTTGAGGCAGTACTAAATTTGACTATGAAACTGGCCCTAAGACTCCGACAAGGACATCTGTGTGTGAGGAGCGAGTTTTCTCGATATGCACTAATCGGTTGGCAGTGCGTACTCGTGTAGCAGAGATAGCTGGTCAGGGCACCTATTGGAGGTCCCCGCTGGGCAACTCCGGACAACTGGTCTCAAAAGTGCTCAGGGGCGGCAGTAAAGATGGCGGGTGAGAAAATGAAGGTATAGTTTTAAGAACGAAGGTTTAGGAGACGGCTGTTCGAAGGCTGAGCTCCTGACTTCCTCGTGATGGGCGATCACCAGGAGGAGCCAACTCCTACCTCTATCCAGCCCCAGTGGAGTTTTTTTTTTCTCAAGTAACCCAAGGCTGGTTTTTTCGGGTGCCTTAGTATCCGGAACGACACTCATATATTTCGCTCCATGTCCGGTGAAAAGGTTGCCTTCCCGATGGATATCAGTGGTTGCACTGTGAAGGGCCACTGAGCCTATGTACAGTGTAGCTGGGAATTCCTTTGGGGGTCTTTTCGGAGATTTAGTTAGATCAACAAGTTAGTTGGGGAGTTTTCCTGAAGTTTGGGTGTTTCCCGGCACAATGAATTCACCGTGAGTTTATATCGGCTTCACACTATTAGAATAAATTAGTTTTTGTATTCAGAGTGTTTATCATATATATGGTATTTTGAACGTGTGTGTTAAACAGGATGTCTAACACGCTACACATGTGGCCCACTTTGGTGGCTGCATGGTCTTAAGCGTTACTCTCGAAATAGACTGGCCCATCTATGATGGAGAGATTAGGGTTTGAATCCTTATCGGGTGTATTGAATGGTTTTTTTTCATGCATGGTTTTCCCCTCTCCTTCCATGTAAATGCGGGTGGATTAACTCACAAGCTTTTAGAAAATACAAACTATTTTGCTGTCAATATTATTCAGTTTTATTGTTTTATTAGTGTTGCTATATAGTTATTGCTAATATCACTAAAAAAACAGCTGCAGATAACATTTTTTTACTTTTAATAAAAAATGATTACTATAAGGAAAAAAACTGTCCTCTGCACGACGTCATTAAATGAAAGGTTGAGGGAAAAGGGAGCTAAGGAAGAAAGAAGATTCACATATTGGATGACTTGAAGGAAATAAGAAAATTCTGGGAGTTCAAGGAGGCAAAGGACAGGGCACAGTGGTGGTCTAAGTTCACACAGAAAACGCTTGTTATTATTGAGTTAGTAAGCTGTTATCATCTCGTTTTTGATCTCGAAATATTAAAATGAAACAATAGAAAACTCTTATCTCACCCGTTGTCCTTTACAGATGTCTGACAGCTAGTAATGCTACTAGAATATTCATACGCCAAGTCATGTTATATTCAGTTGTCATTTTTGATATATGGTGTAAATATATATAAAACTACACTAATAAAATTGTTAAATATGTTAACAATGTGTACCACCAAAAATATTCTTGTATTTTCTAACAAACTATACTATAATAATACTATTCGCTGTATATTAGATCATTAAAATAATAAGCTAATTTGGGAATCTAACCACATATCCTCAACTTGTTTTAAATTCTCTTTCATATTTCACAACACTCTTTGTTAGACTTAATTTGTTGATATAATTAGTGATATAGTAAATTTATGTTTTGTTGGTTTAAACATGATATTTTATTTGCCAGCATTAATTTTCACTTTATAAATGTTACATTTTCAAGAAGATACTGACTTGCTTACCTTTATTTCCTCAAAAGTAATCACATCAGCAACTCGGCCAGGTAACTATGTTAACTTTATTAAAGTCTCTTTCACTTGTCTTCCCCAACACTTAATTAACATTTTCGAGGTTCAAGACAAACGATCGACAAGAGAAAATCAGGTGCTGTAAAGCGGAATTTTCTCAAGGGCAACCATCAAGTATGTTTCATTTGAAGTTGGGAGCATACCTAAAGAAAAGAGTGGAGGCGGGGGTTTTCTGTCTTGATATTAAGGGTAGAATCTGCTCTCTTTCCTCTTTCAACCACCGTTCTTCTCGTAGAATGTTAAGACGGGGGTAGAAAATTAGCTACACAGGGCTCTTGTGTGATTATCAACGTCTCTTTAGTAATTAAATTCAATTAGCTTTTCAACAACTGCAGCTTTGCCTAGTGAATGGAAAATGTGAACAATTAATGTCGCAGTGTCTACGGGGCATAGATTGAGTCATATATCTACAGTATGTGTATGTGGGTATTTGTGATATGGGCCAGGTTGAAAGGGGTTTAAGTGAAAAAGAGGCTGCTTTTAGGTAATAGTATAATGATTACAATTCCAATTCATGCCTGTGGCATTTCTAGAGGTCAGAGTATTTATGGTTAGGGAGTTTCATATACAGCACTGGACAAAGTTCTCATTGTTTAATTAAAGATTTTTCTAATAAATTAATCTAAAAGGTTTATCCTACAGTCTATACATAAAAAAGAACTTTTCGTATTGAAAATTATAGAAAACCTAATTAAGACATATATAATATGCTCTCATGATATGTGAACTATTTACAATTTAAAAGGTTTTTCTTATTTAAAAATAGGCCTATAATATAAATATTTTTTCATATAAGTGGCATTACTATTAAAAAAGTTTCAAATTGCCCTACATGTAAGCTAATTTGATTTTTAAGAATTTATCATATGTTATGTATTAAAAAACTAGATCTAATTGTTTATTTGTGATATTATTATTATGAGTAAAAAATATTACAAGCTATTACATGATATATTAAAAACTCAAGCAAGACAAAGATAATTTGTAGAGAAATTACCTTCATATTCTAAGCTTGGTCCCTTGATATAGGACAACCATTTATTTATCTACCAAAGGTAATTGCTTTTATAGGATATTTAATTTGTTGTTCATATGTTTATTCATACCTAAAATTAAAACATCTATGTATGTTTGAAATAAATATGTACCCTAAGGATATTTGGAAATAGAAAACTAAGAATTAAAGAGAGAATAAACACACTTCATGTTTCATAAACAGATTAAAACACGTAAAGACTGACCGACAAACTATTATTTCCATAGCTTATTTTAGCATGAATAATGATTCTAGCATTTGTATTATAATGTAGAATGTAGTAAGAAAACTCAAAATTCAAAAGGAATACTGACAATACTTCCAATATTTTGGAAGTGAAGACTGAGTTAAAGATATTATGTATAGTGCTTATGTCCAGATCCCCACCCCCACCCTGTCATTTCTTTCAAACTTCTCATAGCTATCAAATAATGTTTTGAGTAAGAAGGTATATAGAGATTGGTGGGGAAGTGTAGTAAGCCCACCTACATAAGCTACAAACATCACTTCTGAGAGTTGTTCTGTTATTTAAGTTGCTCTTGTTGTAGGATGATTCCTCAAGTAGGATCTTACAGGTGATAGTAAAAATGTTTGCTTCATTTTCTCAGACCCCACTTAGGCTATATGTATTAACTAATATTTGCTTGATGACATATACAATTAAAATGGTAGTAAGAGTAAAAAACTTAAAACTTTAGGTTTTAAATGTATTTATGGACCCCATTTAGGGGGGGGCGTCCAAAATTTAGAGGGGTCCAGACGCCCCGGACCCCAATCTTTTTATGCCCTTGGCCTTGCTTCTATACACAATACATTTGTAGCTTCTTAGTCTAATGTGTTGTTCATGCATATAGCCTACACAATTCAATTCACATGAAATTTGATGTTTCTTTTTTTTTCTACCTGTTCTGGCTACTCATATTAACTAATTACGCTAATGTGTTTGGGATGAGGAAGGTTGAATTTAAAGTAAGTATATCCACATCCGTGTAAAATAATATCGAATAATTATTTAGTAAAAACCACCCTCTGTACATATGACGGTGACTCCTACCCTGATTTTCTTGTCATCTGTAGTTCATTTTAAGAGTGACACCTTCGTTCATTCGATCACGGAAGTGGGTCTTAACTATTTCATTTAATACTTATAAACTTATGCAAAATAAATACAGTTGGGTTATAGGTAATCACTAAACAAATAAAATAAGCATACACACAGTTTTATAAAAGAAAAGCAGAACATTTAATTATAGTTATCATTCAGTGATATTCACAAACAACTGTTTAACCTACTCGTAAATATCTGGAATTAAATTATTTTTTCTGAAATAATTATCTAAAGTCATTGTTATTACCACAAGTGATATGTAACTGATTGTTCCACACTTCATATTAAATGTTAACAATCTGAAAATTATTTAATTTTTGTGGAAATAATTTATAAACTACTATACATTCACTTAGGTGTACTTGGTAATTTCCATGCTGTGCACAAAAAAATAAGTTTCAAAGTGTGACTTTTCTTGTATTTGTTAACATAAACATTAGGATATTTATGGCAAATAATACTTGTAATTATGAATATTTAAGCTCTCCACACTAGAAGAAATCACTCAAAACTACATACACATTTGCTAGAGTTAAAAATATTAGTGCCAATATTACTTGAACTATTAAATTCGTTGAACTCTGTAGCCGGGCCAAAATGTGTCAAATAGTCTTTAAACTAAACAGACAGTATTCACAATAATTATATTTTAATTCATCCCTTAAAAAGATAACAGTATTTTATTTGAATAAAATGGCTTGACTTGATATAGCACAGACCTTCTTCGCTCTTTACATTTAACTAAATTTCTATAGCTGAGGCTATAAGTCTAATAAATTGTTTATCCACAACTATAAATAAAGGGAATATGGATTTTCTTTAATTTATATGTTACAATAAAGGCTGTCATTAAAATTTGAATAAAAATTCTAGTTTTTTCCAAATTAAAAACAAAAGAAAAATAGCTCATTTGCAGTCAAATAGAACTATTCATAACATAATAGTTTAATACACTCTGATTATTAGAGGAAAAACTCAGAAATAATTCAAAAAAATGTTTTATGACAAAATTATATAACATAGTTATACAAATACTAAAAAGCAGGTGACTAAATTACTAAATATACAATTTGTTTTTCTATCTATGGCATTATTGCATGACAATTTGGGCCAATATGGCTTGGAAAAATCCTTTTAAGTATAGGTAATTTAAAATTTGAATTCATATTATTGAAATCATAGGTATGCCTGTTTATTTAAAAATATATTCTAAATTATAGCTTGCAAAACATAAAATATGGTAAGTAAAAAAATATAAAGTAGAAAAAATATAATATTTACTAAAAGTAAAATCATAAGATTTCAATTTTGATCAATCTTTCATCATATTGTAAGACTTTTCACATAATTGTTTTAATCCAATCTTGATTGTACCATAGTATGTAGTATAAGTATACTACAATTAAGTTATGATGTAGCAAATAAATAAGTGTTGTTTTATAAATAAATATAATTAAACCCTTAAAATTTGCCAATGACACAAAAAACATTCAGAATTTCTAGAAATGCATCCAAATTCAAACAAATACACCTAGCAAAATAATTCTAATAAAGCTCGATTTTTTTTTCCTAACATAAAACCTCATTACATTCTTTTAAATATACAGGTTTTTTTTTATTGCCTAAATAATTAGTTATAGTTTTATAAAGAATAAGAGGGACATATTAAAATAATGTTAAATTTATCAATTATTCTCAAGCCAAATTTTTCAATTACAGATAATATATATTAAACTTATTCCAGGTGCTTTTATTAAATATTTAAAAATTAAATCCAAATTATGGTTTTTTGATTTTTTTTTTAGGGTAAAACAATATTATATGCAAGCACACATCACTATACTATGTAAGATGTATTTGGTCGATGCAATTGTTAACTATATTTTTTAATAAGTAGGTTTTTTAACACATTTGGCAGTGAAACACATTTTCAATTCATACAGTGTGACTAGTACATAGTAATTAAATTAGATCATAAATAAGTTGAAATAACAGTATATTAATATACACTATGTTTCCCTAAAAAACTTTTTTTTTTGCAAGTCTATTATAACTAGTGGTATTTGATGTATAGTTAAATACCCTTCCCTACCAATATTATTATTGTTACTATTTTCTACTATGTACAGAGACATGTAGGCTTACGGAAACTATAACCAAACATACTTCTTATGGTTGGTTTCCTAAATATCACATTTTTTTTTCTGATTTGTAAGAATCTAATAGAATTGTCTAAATAATATGGAAAGTTTAATAATATCGCCCTTTCATAGTACCTACCTAATTCTCAGTGATCAAATTAGCTTAGGGGCTTAATTTATAATATTTTTTTAAATATACCACATATTTAATTTGCAAAAGTAATAAAGCAGTTTTTGTTAGAGTGGTGTGCCCTCTTTAATACATAATACATTTAATCATATAAGTTAGCTAGAATGAAATATCGAACCAAAGGCTTACTTAGACAACTCTTCCAAAATTCCACTTATGTACACTTCTATTATTCCTACTATATTATTTATACAAGCATAGACTGCACAGAGTTATATAACAAGTAAAATAACACACCTTCTAATTATATTTAGCCGATAAGTTTTCCTCTTCTGAAATCTGTATCCTAACAATTTACAAAAAATCAGTCAAAAGTTTTTGTTTTCATCAGTATGATGTATATAGAGGTGTTTTAAAGACAATATGTGCACATAGATAACATATATGCTGAATAATATAAACTTCAAGAAATTACAATGCTGTTCTGTGACAACAAACTTATTTATTTTGTGTATTTAGTTTAATTATCTCCGGTAGTAATAAATATATTATGCTTGTGTATCAAATGATTTCACATTAGTTGCAGTAGGAGATACAAAGTCAAAGATGCAGCAAACAAATTTGTTTCATTACTTAATATATACATACTCATTAGACCAATTTATTACAACAATAAAATAGCTTTGCATATTAATATTCACATTGTTTCAAATTTCTAAAAATAGAAATATTATTCTAATAATATATCACTCACAGAAAGAGGCATTTCCTTATAAACTCTGTTTAAAAACTATATCTAAAGAAATATAAAGGTATAAATCGTTTTATATTAAAAAAATGTGATTATTAATTTATTTCAAATTTATTAATGAGTGAAACTAATATAAAACCTAATAGATTAACTCTAATTTTAATAGTAAAAAAATTCCAAACTATAAATATCAACATTATTCTGGAAGAATAGGTAGTGACTATACATGCTTGCACAGAAAATTACATTTTCATGAAATAGCATAAGTCAATAATATATTTAGTACATTAGTTACACACAACTATATATCACGAAAACATTTAACATACCAGTATTTCTTGTTAATTTATGTAAAGAGGAGCCAACATATTCAGACCTTTTTTTATTTAATGATTAAATTTGATGGTATTAAGTTAAACTTACTCCATTTTGGCTCCTAGTTTTCATGAATATATGTGCCGATAAAAATCCAACCATTGTTAACATTTATCTTATTTCGTTGAACAGATAATTTGGTGAAAATTTTAAATACAATATTCTACTACCTATTTAAAAGTATATAAGGTATCCTTCTTTATAAATATTAGATATTTGTTAAATAAATATATCTGGGAAGTTTTATTTAAGAATATGATTATTTTGTAATATTTTTTATTGGGTTAAAACATACATAGGGGCAAGAACAATATTATTTTCCCTGTTTTTTAAAAAAATATTGGTTTAGAAAAAATACCCTATTACAAATATATATTTGTGTTTAAACTGCTAGTACAAATATTTTAAGATCATAATTAAATATGATTTTAAATCACTTATAAGATCACTGTGCAAGCATCGAAAAAATATGTTAGATATATATTTAAATAGTTAAAAAATTATGAAAATATAAGGCCTTAGATGTGAAGAAGAAAGTTTTAATTAAATATAATTTCTATTGTCATTACTCTACAGAAGAAGCTGTATTTTCAAGTTAGTCTTCTTTATACATAAAGTTAAAAGTTTAAGACTACCTATATAGTAATTTCTAAGTGTCTGTCAACACATTTTGTTATGAAAATGTTTCCAAAATCAGTTCAAATGTATTCTTCTGAATTGGTCACTTATATATTCATCAACTTCCCACAAGAGGCACCTTGTTATATCGTCAATGGAACTTTTTATTTGAAAACTCTTATCATGGATCCTATTCCCACATTTTTTAATATTTCAAGATAAAGGCTAATGAAAATAGCTTTTTTAGTATTATTACATGCCTTTTATTAACATATTTAATTGCATTTATGTTAAATATTTATTGCAGTTAGTGAATGTATTTGATACTAATGTTATAAACAAATAATATCATATTTATATTAATATTAATATATTTCTTGATGTTTAGTTACCGCTATAGATGTTGTTCAGATCCTGTCTTTGAAGTGTCACATTGTTTGCTTATATTTATCACATACTTTGAATGTACTGCAATTTAAATGTTATAAAATATAGCCAAAGTCAATATTGAACATGATAGGCGTATATATATTATATAATGTTATTATGTTGAGTTAATATACAATATAAATGTGAATTTATACATATATGAACAGTATAAAATGTACACCCCTTTTAGATTCAGTCTAAATATATTTATATACTCTACACTTTAATGAAGAGTTTAAGTTGTATCCAAACAATGGTTACGTATAACTATTTGACTGTGTAGAGGAAAATACAGCACACTAATATCTGAATGTGTTGTATTTAGTATACTAAACTCACCATGATAACATTCTTTGTTTCAAAATATACAATGTATTTTAAAATAAACAAACCATAGCACATTGTTCAGTCACCTTTGTAGATACGTTTCAAAATTATGTTAAAATTGAGTAAACCAGCCAAGATAGCTGTTATTAAAACTGATTTATAATTTGATTATCTAATGTTTGTATCTTACCAACACATTTCACAGTGGTTTGAACAGATAATATTCTGATTCAGGATTAAATATCTTATGAAAAAGCCTTGGTCAAAAAGATTGTTAAATTTATAAGATTTGTATTCAATTACTATCCTAATTCTTAAAGGTTTATAGAATGTATTTAAACCAAACAAACTTCACAAAAAATAAAAAATGCATTAAGATTGACTCACAAGCAAAACAACATTGTATTGAAGTGATTTTTTCCCCTGCATAATCATTAGGTTATATATTAGCCATACAAACTACTTCCTTTAAAAAAAATTATCAGCTAGAAAGCACAAGTAAAATAGATAACATAGCCCAGTAGGTATTCAATGCCAAGTCATAATAATTTTGGCCATATTTTAAACAATATTATACACTGTCAAATTGTTCGCTGTACTAGGTGTTAAATGCAAACATTTTCGCCATTAATATACAATATGTACAAAAAAAAGTGTTATGGTCAAAGAAAGGTCAAAATATTTTCTTAATAATATGTGTGCAATACTATTAATTTATGACCTGGATTTTTAATAAAAAACAAAGCAATATTATGTTGGCAATTTTTACAACAGTGACCAACCTTCTATTGCCAGAATTATGATATATGGTTCATTGCTCAGTCTTAATTGCTACTTTCATGCTACCTCACTTATGCTTCCTAAAATACAAAAAGGAAACATATATTTTCCCATAACCATGAAACAAAATTTTATTGAATAGCTTTGTCTGAATTCTATCCCAAATCTAGTACACGTCGGTACAATAATTCATCTAGAAATGAAACACACAGATTATTCTTAGCAAGGTAGATGTTGCACTGCTCAACAACTATTTGGCATTCAAGATGTACCTACCGAAGCCCATTATATATATGTTTTCAAATATAATTGTGTAGTAAACTCAAGGGGTGTCTCGCGAGTTGTTGTCACTGTAATCAAGTCTTGACAGGTGTTTACCAGTAAAGTATTTTCCTACATTTTGTATCAAACTTGTTCTTCTCTGCCAATAAACACACGTTCCTTGATTACGTTGTTTTGTGTTCATGTGGGTCTAAATGATAGTGAACGATAGAAAACCGTTTACCAGTAAAGTTCTGTCAAGAATTGCTAACCCCGACAACAACCACAAGAGGTTGCCCTGGTCAACGTGGGGAAATAATGAGGTGCTCAAAAGGAAATCTGCTGGAAATTTACATCCAAGTTATTAACCGAACACACACTAAATCCCCATATAGGTCATCAGAAAATTCTGAAGCTGTTATTGGAGACATCAAGAGAGGGAATCAGATTAACTACGATTTATTTCTCCTTCATTAGTAAATATACAACCTGCAAAGTCATTTACCCTCATCAATAGCAGAAAGGGAAGATGTCTTGAGACTTTTCAGTCATTCAATAGTGTGTGAAAAGATACATGGGAAAGTTTTGATGACCTATATTAGACCTGGTCTGAGTCGATCAGAGAAGCTGAGATGGTGCGTCAAACGATCCCTACACCGGCTATCATCACGTGATGGGGGCGTAGCCAAGGTTCTTCCTCTGAAGAAACAGGTGGAACTCCCTGAACGTCGGCCTGTCCTTCTCGTGCCTCCTCCAGCACTCGCCCATCAGGTCGTAGATGTCCTTAGTGCAAGGAGGGCCCGGCCGAGGAAGCAGCACGAACTGATCGTCGTCCACGTGCATGTGCGACAGGTTCTCCACCACTTGCTGGTTCGTCAGGTTGTCAAAGGGTTGCCACCGGCCCAGGTTCAATATCTCCCACAGTAGTACGGCAAACGACCAAATGTCACTTTTCGTTGTGTATTTACCCTGAAAGCATATGCATCTTATTACAATGAAACTTTGAAAATCAAAATTATTTTAGACATTCACATGTAAACTATGTGAAATACGATTAGATTGAAAAGTGGCAACCTGGCCTTTAGCTTGGCGCTCCAATGTACTACCTTTATTTAGAGTCATTCTTCAATCATTTTTATTTTAAGTAAGCGTGTAGGAGGGAGTTGAGTAGTGGATGAATTGACAGTTCTGGCGCACTTTCTCCCATAAGGTTAACATTGATCCTCCACCCTGAATGTGGAGGATCACT